>JAGIQG010000005.1:109586472-109754727 GCA_024679065.1 Sphyrna mokarran
CCCACCCCCCCTCCATATTAGTTTAAACCCTGCCTAATATACTGAATAGTACTGAAGATTTTGTTTTTCTATATCTTACTGTGCCCCAAGCCTAGCTGTTCTGGTACAACACTGGCATTTATCAGCAATGTAGAAGATTGCCTAGGTATATCCTGTACACAAAAAGCAGAACACATCCAACCCAGCCAATTACCACCCTAGCAGCCTTCTCTCAATCATCAATGAAGTGATGGAAGGAGTCATCAACAGTTCTATCAAGCAGCACTTACTTAGCATAACTTATTTACTGATAGTCAGTTTGGGTTCTGCCAGAGCCACTTAATCTTAGCTCAAACATGAATGAAAGGGCTGAATACCATTAATGAGATAAGAATGATTGGCTTTGACATCAAGGCCACATTTGACTGAGTGTGACATCAAGGGGCCTGAGTAGAACTGGAGCCAATGCAAACCGGGGGAAAATTCTGCACTGGTTGGAGTCATACCTGGCTCAAAAGAAGATGCTTGTGGTTATTGGATATCAATCATCTCAGTCTCAGGACATCACTGCAGGAGTTCCTCAGGGTAGGTGCTAGACCCAGACATCTTCAGCTGCTTCATCATTAAATCATAGAATCCTTACAGTGCAGAAGAAGGCTATTCGACCCATTGAATCTGCACCGAAAACCCAAGCCCTATCCCCTTAACACCATGTATTTTTACCCTTCGAATCCCCCTAACATCAAGGAGCAATTTAGCATGGCTAATCCAGCTAATTTGCATATTGTTAGACTATGGAGGAGACTGAGGTATCTAGAGGTAACCCATGCAGATGCAGGGAGAATGTGCAAACTCCACATGGATAGTCATCCAAGCCTGGAATTGAACCCAGGTCTTTGGCACTGTCAGGCAGTAGTGCGAACCACTGTGCCACCTGGTCAAAAATGGGGATGTTCGCTGATCTCACAATGTTCAGCACCATTTGCAACTCCTTAAATTGGATACTGAAGCAGTCTATATCCAAATGCAACAAGACTTGGACAATATCAAGATTTTGGCATGTTAAATATCACAATAAGAGGGAATCTAACGTTTGCCCGATACTTTCAATGGCTTTACCATCGCTGTAGAAGCCGCTATCAGCATCCTGGGTTATCATTGACTAAAAACTGAACAGAATTAGCACACAAATTCTATGGCTGTCAGAGCAGATTAAAGGCTAGGAATCCTGCAGTGAGTAACTCATCTCCTGACTCCTCAAAGTGTGTCCACCATCTACAAGGAGCAAGTCAGTAGTGTGATGGAATCCACTTGCCTGGATGCATGCAGCTCCAGCAACACTCAAGAAACTTGACACCATCCAGGACAAAGCAGCCTGCTTGATTGGCATCCCATCCAGAAACAGTTGCTACCTCCACCACCAACGAATAGTGGCAGCAGTGTGTACCATCTACAAGATGCACTTAGTATCTACAAGATGCATCCAGTATACATTGAAACGGCTGCGATTGTCTCCAAGTGTAATTGCCTTACAATTTCCTCGTCTTCTTTCAATAAAAGCAAAATATTGCAGATGCTGGAAATCTGAATTAAAAACAGAAAATGCTGGATAAACACAGCACCTCTGGCAGCATCTGTGGAAAGAAACAGAGTTAAGGCTTTGGATCAAAATTAATCCTTATACAGGAATCTTCCTTTGGTCTCAGATAAGCAAACAACCCAAAATTAAAGGAGATGAGATTAGGTTCAAACAGCTCCAAGGTATTTTCAGGCAATATCACAAAGTTCTCATTTGCAGTGTTCTGATTCCAGTAGAGACCAACATGAAAAAAACCAAATTTACCAGTCGACCTGATGAAGAAAACCCAATTTTACTTTCTCTAACTTTTACTTTAACAATTAAATCAAAAATCAATATTTTTAAAATAAATAAAATGAATTAATAATAAAATTGTCAATGGCAAACCTAACTTACACATTAAATATCAGATACACTGAAACTGGATTTGTCAAATGTGCTGGCAGAAATTTCTGGTTTCACAGAATATTACAGTGCCGAAGAGGCCTTTCAGCCCAACAAGTATGCACCGATGCATGAAAGGACCTGACTTGCCCACCTAATCCCACTTGCCAGCACTTGACCCATAGTCTTGGATGTTATGGCATGCCAAGTACTCATCCAAGTACTTTACAAAGGATTTGAGATATCCTGTCTTTACTGTCATCCCAGGCAGTGCATTCACGCCACCCCCACCTCTGAGGAAAAATGTTTTTCCTCAAATCCCCCCCTCTAAAACCCTCACCCCTTACTTTTAACTTGTGTCCCCTTGGGGTGAACGGGATCAAAGGTTATGGGAAGAATTAGGCTAGTGATTTGGACTATCAGGCATGATTGTGATGACCAAATGACCTCTTCCTGCTCCCATTTTCTATATTTCTACGTAACTGACCCCTCAACTAAGGGGAACAGCTGCTTCCTATCCTTTAAAAATCTTTAATGAACTTCCTCAGGCAGAATTCCAGTTCCTTTTCTGCAAGGATTTAGCTACCCATTCTCATTTGGCAGCAGCTCCTGAACAGCTTGAGATCCATGGGGATATCTTCACCAAAATGGCACATGTCTGACGATTTTCCTCAGCTTTGTTCATGTGGATAGTGTGGATCCCCCTTTCTAAAGAGGCATCTTTTTCTAAACTCTCTGTAACAATTCTGTGCACTGACTGATATGTTTTGGTCAATCAGTTCATTTAACATAACTGAATCAGCAGCAGTCACCTCATTTTCCTTTATTCCTGCTCTCACATCCTTCATGTTCCTTCAGTCTGCACAGATGGCATCGGGGCCCTCAGAGCTTGGATAGCTCTGTATATTTACTTGGTTTCAGTAAGCTTCAGATTATGTTTCTGTTTTAGTTTCAATAGGAACACGAAGGTTCAATTTCCTTTTCAGTTAGGTTCTGGCCCAGTAGACACAAATTCTGAAACCAGCGTTAATGCACCAACAGAGCTATTTTGAAGAAGAGCAGGGGAATTTTCCCTAGGGTCCTGGCAAACATTTATCTCTCAATCAACATCAGAAAAAAAGATTACCTGGTGATTATTATATTGTTCTTTGTGGGAGCTTGCTGTGCACATATTATGCACATATATGCACATATGCACATATTATGCATATATTCTTTATGGAAGAGAAGGGAATGGTTTAGTTTGGAGGGTCATTGCTTTTTAATTTGGTCGGCACAACATCGAAGGCCGAAGGGCCTGTTCTGTGCTGTAATGTTCTATGTTCTATGTTCTATATTAGGCGTTTCCTACATTACAATAGTGAATAGACTTCTAAATGTGCTGCATTAGCTGTAAAATGCTTTGAAATGTCAAGTGGTTGTAGAAAGTGCTCAACAATCCAAGCCTCCTCCACCTCAACCTTGTTAATTAAATAATGTTCATGCAATTATTTTATGCCCTGTTTTTGTTATACAATAGTGATTTTTCTCTGTTAACATAGTAGAGTGAGGAATTTCAATGGTGATTACACCAGTATCTGACAAATTTAATTTTGAGGTGATATGTGTCGTTGCTGTCAGAGTTGACTACTTAGCTGCATATAGCACCAGACTGTTTTATCTTTGTTCTTTCAACCTCTAGACTAGACCTGGTGTGATTCGCCCAGTTACCATGGTACAGAAAACAGCTACAACCTCAAAGGTAGATGACAGCTGTCACAATCCTTTTCGGCAATGTACTGAAGCAACCAGTGATACTGAAACCAAGGAGGTAGGCAGCTGAAATGTCTGGTGGCGACACCACTTGTTGAATTAAAACATCAGATATTCTCTATATTATCCTGAATTACCCTTTGAATATACACAAATGTTGTTGCAATTTTACCTGCTTGCTGCTGATTCTCATGCAAATATAACTCAATCCAACTGTGAAATTTGACGTTTAAAGCTAACTGAAGCAGAGTGTTAAAATGTCGATTATGTAATTGATGGCGTTGTTTGCTAAACAGTGATAGTGTTCAGTTCAGCCATATATGTTTCATTGTACCATATTAATGATAACCATTGAAATCCTTTTTATTAAATTAACATAATCTCAAAGCTGAGGGAGTAGTAGCTGCATTTGCTGTTTCTCTGGCACTCACTGTATTTAAAACCCAACACAAAAAAATGGCTAGCACTGCCTGGAAATGTACTTAAATTTTGTCCCAATCACACAGTGCAACACCATAGTGATTGACAATTAAATGATATCATTGCAGCATTAATTTCATCCACTGCTGTAGTCAAAAACTATAATGTATAACATTACCATCCCAGAACTGCTGTTTCCTGGGTGTAAAATTATCCTGATAGCCTTAATACTATTTGAATGGCAGCCACTTTGAGCAAGATGCGGACATTGATTCCTTAATGGTGCTGTGTTATGCTTTAAAAATAATGAACTGAAAACAGAATGTGATTTGAAGGTTGTTTTGTTTTGTTTGACCTTTACCCACTTCCCCAAATTATCTGTTAAAAAGTTACCTACTGGAGAGTTGAGGTTAATGTAAGGGAGGTGAGTTACTTAGCAAAAATGGTGCTTTCCAAACTCCAGCTCTGATGTTAAATGTAGTTACAAATATTCCTTTGGCTCTTGGTAAAAAGGCTGAGCTGTAGAGAACATAATCGGCTTTCACTGTCACTCATTGTCACTGATGTGTGTTTGCACAATAGTTGTTATAGAGCGGAATTCCTATTTCATGTGAAATTTGACCTGAGTTTTAAAAAAAGAGATATTCTTTTATATACTTCCACTGACTTTTTTCTTTTTGCTAAATTTATCTCCATTTTTTTTAAAAAAATTGCACCTCCAAAATGTTATTGAGTGCAGGAGTTCATTCACACGTATTGTTCCATCTGTTTTATTATCTGCTCTTCTTCAACAGTGGCTGTTCCCATTATCCACCATCCTAACTTCTGTCACAAATCCCAGTTTGTACCATGAAACGTACCAGACCATGCTGTGCTCTCGGGACATGTCCCAGTCAATTCCACTGTCTCTGTCACCTGTCACTTGTCTAACCTCCGGATCACACATTCGTTTCTCTCCCATTGCCCCATGTAACTACTACATGACCTCTAACCTCTCTCGCAGTCTCCACTCCCTGTACATTAAGGTGAGAAGCTGGTCAGTAATGCTTTGATGTGTTTTCTTTTGTCTGACTGTAATTGTTGCACTCAACAGAACTGACTTTTACACAGATGTATTATTAAGTGAAGAAATAACATGCATTTTTTAAAAAAAATCACAAGATGTGGACATTGCTGGCAAAGCCGGCAGTTATTGTCAATTTCAAGTTGTACTTAAGAAACTGGTGGTGAGTTGTTGTTTTGGATACAATTTAATGGCTTGCTAGGCCATTTCAAAAGATGGTTCAGTGTCAGTCCCATTGCTTTGTGAGTCTGGAGTCAGGCCACGGTAAAGTTTGCTACCCTAAAGACCATTAGTAGACCAGTTTGGTAGTTCAGGATTTTATTACTAAATCTAACTTTTTAATCATAGAATTGTGTAACTATTTAAATTTAAATTCCCCATTTGAAAGATTTGTGCTGATAACACTCTAGGCCATTTATCCATTACACGTCCAGTCACTAAACCATTTTGAAATTTTCTTTCATGCTAACCTTTTCCTTGTAGTATAAGAAACTTCATGATAGATTTAATTTCTTTTTTCTTTGAAAATTGGTGCAATACTTGCAGTAGATACATAACTATATGTGGTGTTGCATATTTCATATTTCAACATTTTATACCGAGATTATGGGTTTGAGGTTATGAGGATGGGAGATGGCACTTAAAAAGCAAGATTTTCATCAATGCGCTAAGGATAGCAAGTAAAAATCAGTGGATACACGAAGCTCAGAGTAAACAGAAAATACAACCCTATTCAGCATGTTTTACTCCTGGATTTTGTATAACATTTGTTACAAACCTGTTAGAGACTGTTAACAGTTAAAGAAGATATCTGAACACTCAGTTTTTTTTTGTTTTTATTCCAATTCAATCCAATCAAGTCCAATTCAGATTCTCAACAAGTTGAGACATTTCCGATCCAAGCTGACAAGACAGGGCTGATCACTTCCTATCTTGGGCTTGATCTATATGATTCAAGCTGATTGGAGTAGGCATAGCTCCTCATCCAAGGCTTGCTCTCATTTGCATCTGAGCCAAAAGGCTGAGATGTCACTTTTAAAAATTTCTTCAAATGAAACTGAAATGTAACCTAATGACTTCAACCATGTTGACACAACACTTGATCTTAGCTAAGGGGAAGAACTACACCCCAAGATTCCATATTTTTAGAAACTAAACAAATATTGCTGCATATAAACCAGAAATTAAACAATCACTACTATGCTATAGCTTGTAAAGATTTAAGTACAATCTCAGTTTTGCTTCACACCACCCCCAAAAATCCCCTTAAGTTCTACAAATCTTGCAAGTTCATTCACTTCTTCTCTGGACCAAATCAAGGTAAACCTCAGCTATCTGGAATTCACTTTGATTTCTTTTCAGTGTTCCAGCTATTTCCCAAAATATCATGGGATCCTTCCAGTGGCTTTTGGCTAAGTGACACGCCAACTCTACCAAAACCTCACGATCCTAGATTCTATAGCTGAAGCATTGCAACTCCTGTGCAGTAGTTTCAAAACATCAGAAAATATCCAATTGGTGTCCAGTAGCTCACTGGCATGATTTCAAAGAACCCCAACTGCAACTACCTATTGTTGAGGATTACTTCCTTTAGCTTTAGGCTTAACAAATATTCATCAATTTTTCCCTTACCAACTCTGCATTCAACTGAATACCAGTTCCCATTCACAGGCTGCATCATGGGCAAGAAATCTAACCGTTAGCCTACTTCAAGTATAAGTCTGGCTTTATCTCTCAATTACCAAGGAGGCACAAGTTACCTCAGACCCAAAGCTGACATACTCTCGGAGGTGCTTTCCAAATATCAACCAGTCTCACTTACTGGGTATGCACTAACGAAATTCACAGAGATAAACTCAAAACAAAGAATCTCACTAAGTTCCACCCATCTCCATGGCAAACTGATATAACAAATCATAGAATCATAGAAACCCTATAGTGCAGAAGAAGGCCACTCGGCCTATCGGGTCTGCATTGACCACAATCCCACCCTATCTTTGTAACCCCACGTATTTACCCTGCTTATCCCTGTTACCAAGTAGAAATGCAAATTAACTACTTTTAATTTCAAAGATTTCCCTAATTCTTATATAACTTGTATATTTTACTGGAACAATTGCAGATGTCACGCCCCCAGCTATTTTAGCTAAATAAGCACACCTGTCATTTTCTGATTCTCACCATTTCACTCTGACCTTAATACAAATCAACCTTAACGCAAGATAAATACACATTACCTTTTGAATTGTAATTATCTTAAGTCTGTGTTTTTCTTGTCTCTCGATGTTTACCAGGTGTATTTTTCCCACTGAACTTGCATATAACATTAAATTTCAGTGCTTAAAAGGCATCTGAATTCTGATGTTTGGCATACAACATAGAACAGTACAGCACAGTACAGGCCCTTTGGCCCTTGATGTTGTACCAACTATGTCCGAATCCGAGATCAAGCTAACTCACTCCCTATCATTCTGGTGTGCTCCACGTGCCTATCCAATAACCGCTTGAAAGTTCCTAAAGTGTCCGACTCCACTATCACAGCAGGCAGTGCATTCCACACCCCAACCACTCTCTGAGTAAAGAATCTAACTTGGACATCCCTCCTATATCTCTCACCATGAACCTGACAGTTATGCCTCCTAGTAACAGTTACATCCACCCTAGGAAATAGTCTCTGCACGTCCATTCTATCTATCTCCTTCATCATCTTATAAATCTCTATTAAGTCACTTCTCATTCTCCTCCGCTCTAAAGAGAAAAGTCCCAGCCTTCTCAACCTTTCCTCATAAGACCTACCCTCCAAACTAGGCAGCATCCTGATAAATCTCCTCTGCACTCTCTCCAGTGCTTCCACATCCTTTTTACAGTAAGGTGACCAGAACTGCACACAATAGTCCAAATGTGGTCTCACCAAGGTTCTCTTTGTTGCAGCATAATTCCACAACTCTTAAGCTCAAACCCCTGTTAATAAACGCTAACGCATTATAAGCTTTCTTCATGGCTCTATCCACTTGAGTGGCAATCTTCAGAGATCTGTGGATATGAACCCCAAGATCTCTCTGTTCCTCCACATTCCTCAGAAACCTGCCGTTGACCCTGTAATCCGCATTCATACTTAAGACATTGCAGCAATTCAGTAATCTGTTACACTGCATCATATTGAATGTTGAATAGATTCTTCAAACTTTGTGCTATCATATCAATTCCAGAGACGTTCACTGCGGTGGACTTAATGTTATTACTGCATCTAAACCTGTGATAAAACAATTATTTCATTAATTGTGGCTGAAGCATATTTAGATATAATGCTTTATTTTTATTATAATGTAAAAATCCAACCATTGTTCACAGTCATAGACTGGAACGTTATCACCATTCACGCTGGTGGGATTTTCCCATCCCACTTCAGTGAATGAAGATTTGGCTGGGTGCCAATTTCTCTGATTTTGCTGTAGCAGCAGTGTGATGTGAACGGTTGCTAAGATCATGTCCATAGAATTTCACTCCACAGAAAGAGGCTCTTCGGCCCATCATGTCTGCACCAGCTATCTAGAATCTATCTAAGTTCACGCCATTTTCCAGCATTTGGCCTGTAGCCTTGCATGCTATGGTGTTTCAAGGGCTCATCTAAATGCTTCTTAAATGTTGTGAGCATTCCTGTCTCTACCTCTCTTTCAGGCAGTGAGTTCCAAATTTCTACCTTACTCTGGGTGAAAATGTTTTCCCTCAAATCCCTTCTAAATCTCCTGCCACTTACCTTAAATCTATGCCCCCTAGTTATTGACCTCTCTACTAAGGGGTTGTGAAAATATTCAAAACCATTGGATATTTGAACAACTGAGGTTCGAAAAGTCGAGAAAAACAAAAAGCAGTTCAACATGCATTAGGGAATGGGGAGATATACAATGTTCTCCAATGGTAAATATTGCAAGATTCCATTCTTGGAAGAATTAAACATGGAGATCAATGCTGTCAATTTTCTGTGCAAGTTTCCCAGTGACTGGTGTGAAATTGGAATGCTGTGCTTTGAACTTGCTGGCATGTTCTTCCAATTATTCGACTGAGGATCTGTGCTAGGAACTACGGCTCATAAAATCTATTCTTACGAATCAAAAAAGCCCCACCATCTCTTGGTAGTAACATTGATTATCATCAAAGTTCTTCGCCTTTAGCAGCTCAGGATGCTGAGCTCCCTCCTTACAGTATTGCAAGAATACCTTCATTACTGGAATTCTAGCTTTAAGTTCAAGAAGTTGACCCCACACCACCATACGTAAGCTAGGATTGGGAAATAAATGTGGGCCTTTTCAGCAATGTCCACATGCCAAAGAATTTTTTTTAAGAAATGAAGTTTATTATGTTCTGACTCATGAATAGAATAAAATAGACATTACACTGTTAGAATCTATGAATGAAATACAATAGTCTTAAATCTGTTTCCCGTTAAGATTGTTAACCCTGGATACTGCCAGTGAATATCTCCCATGGAGTCTGTTTTTGAATATCTGCTCATGGGATTGTGGGCAATGCTGCCCGTCTCTAATTTGAGAAGGTGATAGTGAGCTGCCTTCTTGAATTGTGATATGTATTCCAAGTCTCTGTTTTGTGTCTTTATGAAGTGCAGGGCTATCTTGAACAATCAAAACTATGCAGTCTGATGAAATCCAATCACAATCCATTTAATACCTCAGAATTGTAGAACACTAAACCATTTTTCTATTTTTCTATGTTTTAAAAGGAATTCTATTTTGCCTTTAGCAAATATTGTAAGAGAGTTGAGAAATAAATAAAACATGCACCTTACATAAGTAAATATGCTTCAGCTGTACACCATCAGGTGTCACTGCAAGATGACTGGAGGCAAAGGGGAAGGAAAGTTAGGAAATTATCTCAATTTGCTTTCAAATGTGGAAGTCAAGAGAAAGATCAAATTGCAGGAAATCTGAAATCAGAATTGAAAATGCTGGGAGGGCACAAGCTACTGAACATTTTAAGAACAAAAGGTGAAATGATATTGTGGGTCTAATTATGATAAAGTATCCAACTGAAAGTCAGCTGTCTCCCAATAATCCTGAGCCATCTGCACAAACTTAACAATTTTGATTTTTGGACATCAAAAGAAAACTCATGCAGCAATTAAGCTGTACTTTGCTATGCGTTTTCTCCGGCTGGCAATAGCTGTTTGGTGCTGCAAACAGAATTCTCGTTTCACAGTGCCAATTTAGGGAATCTTGAACAATAATAACAATTTTGCCATTTCTGCATTTAGTTTCTCTCCAAGTAAGCGTGGGATTAGTTGGGAAGTTTACTAACGAGTACAATGTTTACGTTGCGATATTGAAAACCATCTACATCTTAATTGCACAGTGATTGACTGAAAGTATTGACTTCTGATTGAGGATGTCCTTTAATTTCCTTTAAAAGTAAATTTCCTCTTAAAAGAAAGGAATTCCCATGTTTCAAAACCTGGTTATAGATAACCTTCAGAAGAGGAACATTGATCATACTATATTTTTTCTTTGTTTCCTTTAATACTTTCTCCTCCCTCAGTGACTGTTAACTCGTTGAAAGCTGAAATTCTTCCTTCTTTTGATAATCGACTGACTGAAAATACAAGTTGTGGCAACCGGGGATCACTTAACTCATCAGACATGAATTCAAATATTACTCATTACATACAACATAGAACATAGAACATAGAACACTACAGCACAAACAGGCCCTTCGGCCCACAAGTTGTACCGAACACATCAAAACCTACCCAGCCATAGACCTATCTATAACCCCCAATCCCATTGGATCCCATATACTCATCCAGAAGTCTTTTAAAAGACCCCAGCGAGTTCGCCTCGACCACCACCGACGGCAGCCGATTCCATTCACTCACCACCCTCTGAGTGAAAAACTTTCCCCTAGCATCCCCTCTGTACTTGCTTCCCTGCACCTTAAATCTGTGCCCTCTCATCGCGACCATTTCAGCCCTGGGAAATAGTCTCTGAGAGTCCACCCTATCTATTCCTCTCAACATCTTGTAAACCTCTATCAGGTCGCCTCTCAACCTTCGTCTCTCCAGGGAGAACAGTCCCAGCTCCCTCAACCTGTCTTCATAAGGCATGCCTCCCAATCCAGGCAACATCCTTGTAAATCTCCTCTGCACCCTTTCAATAGCTTCCACGTCCTTCCTATAGTGAGGCGACCAGAACTGCGCACAGTACTACAAGTGTGGTCTGACAAGGGTCCTATAAAGCTGCAGCATTACCTCCTGACTCCTGAACTCAATCCCTCGATGAATGAAGGCCAGTACACCGTAAGCTTTCTTAACCACATCCTCCACCTGGGAGGCCGATTTGAGAGTCTTATGGACCCGGACCCCAAGATCCCTCTGCTCTTCCACACAGCTAAGACTCCTACCTTTGATAGTGTACTCATTCATCCCGTTGGATCTGCCAAAATGGACCACAACACATTTATCCACGTTGAAGTCCATCTGCCACTTCTCCGCCCAATCTTGCATCCTGTCGATGTCATGCTGCAACTTCTGACATCCCTCCAGACCATCCACAACACCACCGACCTTCGTGTCATCGGCGAACTTACTCACCCATCCCTCCACTTCCTCATCCAGGTCATTTATGAAAATGACAAACAGCAAGGGTCCTAGAACAGATCCCTGGGGCACTCCACTGGTGACCGACCTCCATGCAGAAAAAGAGCCATCCACAACCACCCTCTGCCTTCTGCAGGCAAGCCAGTTCTGGATCCACAAGGCCAAAGCCCCTTGGATCCCGTGCCCTCTCAAATGCTCGTAAATCTTGTTCCTCAGAAGCCTCTCCATCAGCTTACCAACCACTGAGGTCAGACTCACCAGTCGGTAATTTCCAGGACTATCCCTGCTCCCTTTCTTGAAAATAGGGACCGCATCCGCAATCCTCCAATCCTCCGGAACCTCTCCCGTCTCCATCGACGACGCAAAGATCATCGCCAGGGGCTCTGCAATGACATCCCTCACCTCCCATAATTACAATGAAACAAAATGCAAAACCTTCCAGTGCTGTAAATCTACTTTGTAAATTGCGTCAGCAATCTGATCTAAAAATGCAGCTGGGATGAGTAAAGAATATTGTAAAGTCAGTTTAAAATATAACGCTTTCATCTGGTAAATTGACTCATTTTGCATTTTATTTTGTTCCAGCTTTTTTTCCCTTTTTTGTATTGTCCTCAGGATGATGCAGCATTAGCTCACCACCTGAATGAAGAAAGTAGTAATTCTTCATGTGACCTTAAATATTGAGTGTTGGCAGACTATTCACTAGTACATGGGGCCCATGGCAGGGGATAGGTGGGATGTCACACCAAATCCTAAGCCAACTTTCATTTCAGTCTTGTTGTATTTTCTAGTCAGGACTGCTAGGTGAGAACTGTCTATATTACTGATCCTTCTCACTTGGGATGCTGAAGCTAGCCAGGCCATGCCGAGTGTAGCTGAGTACCAAAGATCAGTCAGCACATATTGTGAGTTTTGGATGTTTTGACCTGTCTGATATTGTCAGACTGAATGTTGCTGGTGAATGATACTGTCATAGAACAAAGAACAAAACAGCACAGGAAACAGGCTTTTCGGCCCAACGAGCCCGTGCCGCCACCCCGATGTTCTCACCTCTACCCGTGATCCCTGTCCATGTTTATAGATCTATGGATTAAAAACCAAATTTGAGACAATGTAGGGAGAATTTGTTTTGCCAATTAGCCTAAGAGCACATCTTTGGGATGTGGGAGTGGATTCCATTCTTATCTATCAAATTGCAGCCAGAGAATATTTGCAATGGTTTCTCTTCCTCCTCCTGCTTCTGGTGCTCTCCCATGGATTTATCCTTGGCCCCTTCCTATTTTTCTTTTACATCCTGCCCCCTTGGCAACATTGTTTGAAAGGAGAATGTTTTCAAATATATGCTGACATCACCCTGCTCTGACTCATTACCATCTTTTTCTGTCCTTCGTTATCTTCAAATTATCAAACTGTTCATTTGACATCCAACACAGGGTAAGCAGAAATTTCCCCCAAATATTGGGAAGACCAAAGCCATTGGCCCCTGCTACAAACATTGTTTCCTAGCCACTGGCTCTAACCCTCTCCAAAACTTTCTGAGACTGTATTAGACTATTTGGGTGAGTTATAACTTCAAGGTTGCAAAGTTTCCAACACATACTTTTATAATATAACCATTTTCTACCTCAGTAACATTGCCTAATCTCATCCAAGCCTTTGTTCCATCAAGAATTGACTATTATAATACATCTATGGCTGGCCTCCCATACTCTATTCTTTGTGCAATTGAGGTCCTCTAAAACTCTGCTGCCCCCTTCTTAATGTCTGCCACATCCTGTTCATCCAATTGCCCCCTCTGCTCATTGACATGCATTGACTCCTAGATAAGAAATGCCTCAATTTTTAAAATTCCGATCCCTCCATGGGTGGCCAGGAACATGCTGGAGAGTCAAATTTAAAGATAACAAAGACAGAGATCAAGATTCCATTAATCAATAAGATGAAACAGCATTTGAGCCAAGTAAAGTTATAGAGATGGAAGTGGACAGTTTATGATAGTGTGGCAAGAATTCAGAAACTCATCTTGTGATCAAATACAACTCCAAGTGCCAAATGGTTCTGCAGACCATCATCAACCACTGCATAAGAAGCACATCTTGCCTCCGGTTCTTTTTTTATTTACCTTTGTTTTATGCATTCTAATTACTGACTATGTTACCAAGTGGAAACTGCTTCTTTCTTATTTCCTTAAAATCAGTCATGATTTTGAGCACCACTATGAAATCTTCCCTTCATTTTCCCTCCTCTAAAGAGAAAAGTAAGTGCTTCCCTAGCCTGTCCACATGCCTGAAGTATTGTAATCATGTTACCATTTAAGTTAATCTCCTTTGCATTCTTTCTAATTAGCTTCAGTGTCTTGAGTTGGTGCTGTGAACATTGCCCAAAGTAAATGCTTCTTGATATCTAGTCAGTACTGCTGGAAGGTGTATGTGGAAGTGCCAAACTAATTTAGGCAGTCAAGTGGATAAAGTTGTTAAGAAGGCTTATGGAGTCTTAGCTTTTATTGGTAGGGGGATTGAATTTAGGAGCCGCAGCATCATGTTGCAGCTGTACAAAACTCTAGTGCGGCCGCACTTGGAGTATTGTGTGCAGTTCTGGTCGCCACATTATAAGAAAGATGTGGAGGCATTGGAGAGGGTACAGAGGAGGTTTACTAGGATGTTGCCTGGTATGGAGGGCAGGTCCTATGAAGAGAGGTTGAAGGATTTGAGGTTGTTTTCGTTAGAAAGGAGGCGGCTAAGGGGGGATCTTATTGAAACATATAAGATAATTAGAGGTTTGGATAGGGTGGACAGTGATAGCCTTTTTCCTAGGATGGAAAAAGCTAGCACGAGGGGACACAACTTTAAATTAAGGGGTATGAGTTATAGGACGGATATCAGAGGTAGGTTCTTTACTCAAAGAGTGATTAGGGAGTGGAATGCCCTGCCTGCAGCTGTTGTAGATGCGCCAAGTTTGGTGGCGTTTAAGAGGTTAGTTGATAAGTATATGGATGAGAAGGGAATGGTTTAGTTAGGAGGGGCATTGCTTTTTATTTTGGTCGGCACAACATCGAAGGCCGAAGGGCCTGTTCTGTGCTGTATTGTTCTATGTTCTATGTTCTAATTGGGACACAGTCAGTCCTTCTCACAATTGCCAAATATTCCACTGCTATCATTTTTTGGGTAACCAAGTAGAAAATGTTAAGTTGGGCAAAGAAATTTGGCACTGTGATCAAATCCATGCAGCAGTCTGAGACAGGGAGAGGAAACTTTTTCCTTGAACCTTGTCCCACTGAACTGCAAGTCCAAGATATTAGTAAAGACACTTATTTACTGACCTGATTTTTGTTTGGTGTGACCATAAATATCCATGGAGGCTTTTACTGGGGAATGAGAATTTAAATGCTGCATTCATTCACTCACCCAGTGTGAAGGATCACTGTGTTTTGCACCGCAGTAGGGAAATCCCAGACCATAGTTTAACCCTGCACTAGTAAAAATGGCTGTATTCAGCTTGTAACATAGAAAGACAAAACTGCATGCGTAATTCTTAAATTGTAACTGCAAAAAAGGGACTCATCGTGAAATATGATTTATGTTGTACTAGCTAAGACTGCTGTATATATTGTCAGTTTCCTTTCATGTGACTGACTTAATTTGATTGTCTTAGTCAATTACTCTTGTTGTTTCAATGTTAATAAGCTCAAAGGAGCAGACTGTAATAAAAGTCATACCCTCCCTAGAACATGCACAAAACATAGCTGGAGCAGTGTCTCACTGTGCTCTCGTTTTTGAAAAACAAGTATTGAATTCCATTCTTTCATTTTTCTGTCATTCTGCATTTATATGTTGTGAAGCCCCGTCACTCAATAACGACAATCCACGAAAACGAAGCTCTGGGCATCGATGAGGTAAACGAGTCAATCTGCTTCATAGAAACTTGGCTTTAATTACTTACATTTTGTTTGCCTGAATTCAATCCAATGAATGCCATCTGTTCAGATAGTCTTTGAAGCTTTTGACTTTTCTGTTGTGAAGGCTTATTGTGGAGTGTTGATAAATTGACCTCAAGTTTCTCCTAGGTTCTGTTGGTTTATTAGTGCACTTTGCTACCACTGGCCAAGCTAGTGCACACGATGATGCAAATTATGTGCAATGTAAATTGAATTATTGTGATCTGTAATGCTGATTAACAAAGCTAGAAGCTGGCCATACCTTGATCACATTAATCACTGTTCCACGTTTGTGCTCCTTTAAGGACACCCTTAAGCTTTTACTTTAGGTAAAAGGTCACCAGCACACTTTACTTTCAAATATTTGATAAACTAGAAAAAAAAGGTTGTCCAAGGCATCATGGTAGATGTTCCAAGTATGGACATTTTGATGAGATATTTGATAAAGTGCCAGTCGATCCAAAATTGGGTCAATGATGGGGCAAAATTGGGTCAATGATGGGGGAAAATTGTGGTGTTGTTATTGTAGATATTGTAAATAAACTCTTATAATTAAAGTTTGTGCACATATACAAGCTAGTGTGTCACCCCTGCATAAGTCTGACTTTCATGAAGTGTACAACAGGTGTGGCAGTTGGCATTTTTCAGTCTGAGAGATAGTGAACACCATTGCAAACTAAGGCTCAGTTTTTGATTAACTACTCTTTTCCAGTGTTAACCTAGGCTCGGGGATAAGAAGCAGAATTTGAAAATTTGCAGATGGTGGACAACTTGCCACAGAAGTAGATAGCAATGGAGAGAATTGTTCAAGATAGGATGTATTTCCACTTGGAAATAAGTGGATGTATTATTGAGAGGCAACATGGTTTTGTGAAAGGAAGGTTGTGTCTCACTAACCTGATTGAGGACTTTGAGGAAGTGATAAAGTTGATTGATAAGGGTAAGGCAGTGGATGTTGTCTACATGGACTTCAGTAAGGTCTTTGACAAGGTCCCTCATGGCAGACTGGTGCAGAAGATGAAGTTGCATAGGATCACAGGTGAGCTGGCAAGGTGGATACAAAACTGGCTCAGTCAAAGAAACAGCATGGACAAGTTGGGCCAAAGGGCTTGTTTCCATGCTGTAAACCTCTATGCTCGATGAGTATAAAATTCAGAAAACACTGATTTCTCAAACTGCAATTCCAAACAGTTAAAACTACTCTGACTTTAGCAGAAAATTAATGTTAGAATTGCTACGAAAATGTTCACCAACTTGAGAAATCTAGATTGGCACTGTTATGTGGATCTGCTCAATCGAGATGAAAATGGAATACTGAAATTGCATGCCCTGTGCTACATAAGATAGTTTTACCTTCAAGACACCAATATTGAAAGAGTAGTTTCCTATTTGACCTCATTTGGCCCATATCCCACTATATCCATCTCACCCTTGTAACAGTTAGAAGACAAAATAGTACCCACCTCTAGTACTACCTCCGGCAGCATGTTCCAGACATTCACCACCCTTTTTGTGAAAAAATTGCCCCTTTGGACCCTTCTGTATCTCTCCCCTCTCCCCTCTCACCTTAAACCTATGCCATCTAGTTTTAGACTCCTCTACCTTTGGGAAGAGATAATGACTATCTATCTGATCTGTGCCCCTCACTATTTTATAGACTTCAATAAGATCACCTCTCACCCTTCTACGCTCCAGAGAAAAAAATCCCAGTCTGTCATCCTCTCCTTGTAACTCAAACTGTCAAGTCCCAGTAGCATCCTAGTAAATCTCTTCTGCATTCTTTCTAGTTTAATAATATCCTTTCTAATATTATGTTATTTCTATCATACAATAACATAGAATTCTTTTTCTTCCAATTTGAAAAATTAAATTTTTCACACAATATCTTAAGTTGGTTTGGTTCTAAAACTTTGAGCTGATTTGGAGCACAATGGGTGAAGTTCATTTATTGAATTCAGTTTCAAATTCCACCATCTGCCGTATTCAAACCCGAGTTCTGGGATCCTCTATTCAAACCCGAGTTTTCAGAAATTTAGCTGAGTTTCTGAATTATAATCTAGTGATAATACCATTAGGCCATCTCCTTCCCTGGTTACTTACCCTACTTATTCTACCATGGTGACAATTTGAATGAAGTTTCTTTTTTTGCCACAGGATAGATTTTTATACTCTGCAGACTCCAAACAGTGAGGAAATACAGTGTGGATTTTATATCTGTTGAAATGTATGATAGAAAATCCTGTTGACTCTACTGACCTTCATCTTTAAATTCATGATATGTATTTCTGATTGAACTAAAATTGTCAGGTTTTAAGAAGTGTTTACAATTCAGTCACTCATAGATCACATTCAGCTACCAGCCTGATGCCATCTGAACAAAGAACAAAACAGCACGGGAAACAGGCCCTTCGGTCCAACGAGCCCGCGCCGCCACCCCAATGTTCCCACCTCTACCCACGATCCCTGTCCATGTTTATAGATCTATGGATTAAAAAAACAAATTTGAGACAATTTAGGGAGAATTTGTTTTGCCAATTAGCCTAAGAGCACATCTTTGGGATGTGGGAGGAAACCGGAGCACCCGGAGAAAACCCACGCAAGCACGGGGAGAATGCGCAAACTCCCACAGACACAGGCCCAAATCCATGTATCTGCACAGCACAGCGATAGTCACTGAGCTGTCGTGTTGCCCATCAAATGGTCCAGGTCAAGCGTACACTAACGACGTGAAGCACTAGGATACTCTCGAAAAAAATCCAAGAGCAGCCCTCTCACGACCCATCGCGTGTATGCCCCTTGTTAGACAACAAGGTGGACCAAAGCACCTGTAGGATAAAAACAAGTACATCAATATCATCATCTATTTACACACTTCCCAGGGACTCCCAAGGCTCATGATCCCTATTTTAAATCAGTTTTCTATACCCCTCCATTCCCATTCTGTTCATGTGCCCATCTAAGTATTTCTTAAATAACTCCAGAGTACCTGCCTCCACCACTTTACTTGGCACGCATTCCATATCCCCAACACCCTCTGTGTGAAAAAACTCCCCCTAGCATCCAAATTATACCTTACCCCCCTCACTCTAAGCCCATGACCCCTCGTGCTATTTGATTCTTTCCTGAGAGCACCAGGAGTCAGGATGGGCTCTGCCAGAGGGATAACTTACATCAGGCTCCCTTCATATTGCTGGTTGGGTAGTGTTAGCACCAAACCAGGACCTACTCACTGCCCCATCTCCTCTGACACCTTCTACTCCTTTGACTGTTTCACCTTGCTCCAATCATTATTTCCTTAAAATTCATGTCCTCTATCACCATCCCCAACCTTCACCCCGAGAGACCTTCACCCCAAGAGAGGGAGAGACTTTCCTCCCTCAGACTCTGCACCAAGTGAATAAGAGACCCTCACTCCTTTCCTCCCTCAGCCTCTGCACTGAGTGACTGAGGGACCCTCACTCCTTTCCTCCCTCAGACTCTGCACCAAGTGACTCTGAGAGACCCTCACTCTAGTTTTGGAAATATTCTTATGAAACTTTGTTTTTGATTAAAGGTCCTTTTGGGTGATTTGAATCATATCGAGAGTGAAACTTTCTCCTTGTCATGAATTGGTGGTAAGGAAGTTACAAATTGTCCCAATGTATCTCAACTGGATAAGGCAAACATTATCTGAGGTTTCAGTTTCAATGAACTCTCTAGTGAAGTGAGTGTCCGTGGGTGTGGTGGAGCGAGGACAACTTCAGTCTCTGCAATAGTGCACTGCTTTTGGGAATCGGCCAGCTCATGGGTATTTAGAGAGCAGGAAGTGGAGGCAGTAATTCATGAACAAGCTACAATTTCATTTCTGCAACAATATACAAATTCATCATCATCATCTGTTGATTCACCAGAAAGAACATTCTGCCTGTGATAGCCCCAGCCCCGAACATTTGAAAGCTAGGTCACTGGACAGAAAATTTCACATAATGTACAAATTTATTAAAAGCATTTGCCCAATGTGGAAATGAATGATTATGACAAAATGGTCACTATGAAACGCAAGACAAGTTGTTGCCAGCTGCAAGCTTTTCAACTTGATTCTGTGATGCAGGCAGGAAATTTTGTCTCCAACCTTGTATTGTTACAAGTAATTAGGGTTTACACAATACTAAATGTTAAATTAGAGGCATTCCACTTGGTTGAAGCAGATTGGTTAGCTGTGCTGTCGACAAGTAAATGACCTTTGATGAGAAGGCAGCATTGATAATGTTAATGGATACAGAATTTGCAGCCAAAGGGCAATTAAAACTGATGGAACATGTCAGTGCAGTTACAAGCAATTGGTTTCATTGCCTGCAGCAGTGTTAAGATTGTTAACTATTTGTTTGCTTGACGCCTTATATGAATGAAGTTTGGTGGCGTAAATATCTATTTTTGAGTTTTTTAATCTGGCACTGAGTACTGTGTCATTTCAGACTTGCTGGTTTGTTAGAGAGAGGGTCTGGCAGAGAGGGAAGTGGGATTGGTACTGGGTGAACTGTAAATTCACATATCCGCAATGCCCGAGGCCCGGAAAGTTTCTAGCTCCTGGGACTCATTCCCAGGATGCAGCTTGAATTGCTGCCCAGAATTGATGCAAATCACTTCCTGGCCAGTGAGAGGGAGCAGGAACTCCAGTGACAGGAAGACATCATCAGCTGCCCAATGGAATTGTTCCCAGCAGTCAGATAATTTGATTGGAGAAGATAAATAATAATCATGGTTGTGGATAGTAAATCTTGGGAGCGACAAGCCTAAAGTCTTCCTGTGAGACAAAGGTCACACTTCCGCCTGGCCTTGAGGCAACGTTCAAAAAAAATTGAAACTTACCTGAGGCTCTTCAGACCTATGATCCAGTTCATCTGCCCACTTTCCACCTAACTCATCATTTAAGATAGTGCAGCTGGTAATTGAAAAGTTTGACAACATGCACTGGCAGTTCAGTGATAAGTAATAGAAGGAGGATGAAGTAAATGAATTAAAATCTTCAGGAGATGAGTTTTGGCAATGTGCCTGAAGGCTACTTTGCCTCAACTGAATTTTATCTTCTCCTCAACTAACATCTACAGATGTTCACTTTCAATATAACAACCAGGGGCTGGCACCATAGCTTATTTTCCTTTCTTCACTGATGACTATGAAGCTAATGAAGCAGTACAGCTCTGCTCCTCACCTCCTCCCCCACCAGTTCCCCCCGCAAAGAGACACAGTTCTTATATAAATGGAGAAGCACAGGACAGTGTACCACTGAATGTTTTGCTCAATTAGTTTGAATTGAAGGGCAACACAGTGGCATAATGTTTAGCACTGATTCATAGTACCAGGGACCCGGATTTGATTCCCAGGTTGGGTCACTGCCTGTGTGGAGTTTGCACATTCTCCCCATGTCTGCGAATGTTTCCTCCCGGTGCTCTACCTCTCAATCCAAAGATGTGTCGGTTAGGTACATTGGCCATGCTAAATTCCTCCTCGATGTACCTGATCTGAGTGGGTTCTTCACTCAGAGTGTAGTAAGGGCATGAAATGCCCTGCCTGCAGCAGTTGTGGACTCGCCAAGTTTAAGGGTGTTCAGATGGTCAGTGGATAGGCATATGGATAGCATTGGAATAGTTTAGCTAAAAGGTCATAAAATTGGTTCCATTGGTTGGCACAACATCGAGGGCCGAAGGGCCTGTACTGTGCTGTAATGTTCTATGATCAGGCATCGGAATGTGGCATCTAGAGGATTTTCATAGTAACTTCATTGCAATGTTAATGTACGCTTATTGTAACTAATAAATAAACTTTAAAACGTTAGGGGAAATAGCTTTCATTTTCCTTTGTTTTGACTCTTGCAGCTCACTGATATAACAAGAAAACTGAACAGGGATCAGCATCAATGCCAAAAGAATCCTAGGGGGTCACCCCTGTCAATCACTGATTCTAATCAGGAAGCCTTGGTGATATTGGAAGAGGAGCTGGAGCAAGGAGTTGAAACAAGCTAAGCAAAGGTGTGAAACACTCTTCTTGATACAAAACTTAATTTCTGGGCAGTTATTTGAGATAACATAACACAAAATTGGATATTAGCATAAAGTTGATACTTTGCATGAAGAAAAATCAAGTTAAGGAAGGACAATTTGCATTCATTAAATCCAGTTATTTCTTAGGATTTGTGCCCTGGCTACTGTCCAGTTAATTCAGCACACAGTATTTGCTGAGCAAAACCACAGAAACATCTCGCTTCATTTAACCCTTAGGTTGCTCTCTGCACGTGCTATTAAATAAATTAAACATCATCTTTTATTGTAATCTGGGTTTGTTATAATCAAGAGTCTGACATGAACTTGTTAAACATGTAGTTTTTATTTTCAACTCATCACTCCAGCTAAATTGCAACATTTCAAAGATTCGGCCACCATTTATAAACTTCCTCTCAACACTTCTACCTCGATTAATCCCTGACTCCCCCAACCCCACAAATCATGGAGAGAGAAGATCTGGAGATTAAAGGGTTAAACATAGGAGTGGCAGTAATCCGCGGTAGCCTTTTTTATGGTGACAGATTGCGGGGTAGACTTAATTAACACATCTCACCTCTAAATCATTACATTTTCCCAGAAATTTCAGGAAATTGTGTTCTCTATGGCACTGTTTGGAAAGTTCAGTTATAATGTTGAATTCCTCCATATGCGGATCCGGGTGCCTGTTTAGGGGTGCAAAGCCAACTGATTTGAAGTGTGTTGTTGATGTGCACCTTTCCAGGAGCCAGGAAATTCAGCAGTGAAGGTTGGGGGGGTGGGGTCGCGGTGGGCAGAGACTGCTGGCTTTGAAAGTTATGTGCCTTGGTCAGCTCTCCTTGCGGACACTGGAGAAACTGAAGTTCTCACCAGGCCCCTCTAGGAAACTTCGTGGCAAAAGTTCAGCTCATCAGCAACTTGCGCCCACGGCCTGCTTGCATCCCTGAGCTGATTTTTGGCTTCAGCTGCCAATGTTTTGTGCTCACCCTATCGAAAAGCTGGCTTGTGTAGGCAGGACAAATAAGTTTCTGCACTGGGACCTGTACCCCTCATTCCTGAGACCATGAGCCCACCTATAACCTGGCCCTGGCGGGAACTGGCTTCCCCAAGGTGATTCCTTGTCTATTTTGTACATCAGGTCAATGGGCTGGTTTTCATTCCGCCAAGGCAGTGGGTGTGCCAGCAGTTTTGGGGAACGCACCAGCCTGCTGGCCTCCAGATAAATTTGAAGGAAGGGAGAGGGGCGACTGCCAGTGTCGACTAGGCAGTTAGGCTAGTTAAAGTGCACCTTTCGTATACGGATTGGCATTCTCCAGATCTCCAGCTGGTTCCTGGCGGTAGACTGGGGGTGTCACCAATATCTTATTTAAATATCTCCCATCTTCGACAGTCACAGCTGCAGCTGCAGGCTTTCCTGTGATGGCATTACCATTCCACAATGCTGGCCTATAGCTGTGACTATGTTTTATTTTTAAACATTGGAAATTCTCCAGAAGATGCACCTATCTTTTCAGTCTGCCAATTTTGCAGGTACAGTTGCCAGCATCCAGAGCCTCTCTTTAATTGGGCAGGATTCCTGGAGCTGGCTGCCTTTTGCAAAATCTCCCTTTGCCAGCATTTCCGGGTTTCCAAATTGGCAATTCCAGATGGTATTAAAACTCTGGGACAAAATCCAGCTCAAAATCCGGCTAATACTTGCAGCTAGGATCATACTTGAGGCAAAGAGTCAAACTGTAAATTACAGCAGGTTACTTACAGTATAATACTTTGAAGTATTAAAGTTAGGGTTAGTGGACTAGAGATTAAAATGTTCTTTACTAGAAGTATTTCTCAATAACATATTTTAAAAAGTGATGAAGTTTGTGTAAAAGTCTTTGTAGACCCCCATGACATGATTGGAAAGATGTATTAGACAAGACTAAAAGCAAAATACTGTGGATGTGGAATTTGAAATAAAAAACAGAAAATGCTTTTAAAGTCTCAGCAGGGTCTGACAGCATCTTTGGGGAGAGAACCAACGTTTCAAGTCTAAAACCCTTTGTCAGAGCTGAGAGAGGTGCATGCTCTAATCCCTGATACTCTCAAATCTGCTAAGATTTTCCAGCATTTTCTGGTTTTTACATAGAACATTACAGCGCAGTACAGGCCCTTCGGCCCTCGATGTTGCGCCTGCCAGTGGACCCTCTAACCTAAACTATTCCAATATCATCCATATGCCTATCCACCGAACATTTGAATGCCCCCAAAGTAGGCGAGTCCACAACTGCTGCAGGCAGGGCATTCCACGCCCTCACCACCCTCTGTGTAAAGAACCTGCCTCTGACATCCGTCCTATAACTACCACCTCTTAATTTAAAGTTATGTCCCCTCGTGTTGGTCATCACCATCCGAGGAAAAAGGCTCTCACTATCCACCCTATCCAATCCCTTGATCATCTTATACGCCTCAATTAGGTCACCGCGTAACCTTCTTCTCTCTAATGAAAATAACCTCAGGTCCCTCAGCCTTTCCTCATAAGGCCTTCCCACCATACCAGGCAACATCCTGGTAAACCTCCTCTGCACCCTTTCCAATGCTTCCACATCTTTCTTATAATGCGGCGACCAGAACTGTACGCAATACTCCAAGTGCGGCCGCACCAGAGTTTTGTACAGTTGTAACATAACCTCACGGCTCCTAAATTCAATCCCTCTACCAATAAAAGCTAACACACCGTACGCCTTCTTAACAACTTTATCAACCTGGGTGCCAACTTTCAAAGAGCTATGTACTTGTACCCCAAGATCCCTCTGCTCGACAACACTATTAAGGGTTATTTATTAGGGCTATTTATTAATAGGGCTATTAAGGGTTATTTATAGGGCTAATATTTCATATGCGTGTTATTCCTACCAAAGTGAATCACCTCACACTTATCTGTATTGAATTCCATTTGCCACCTCACGGCCCAGCTCTGCAACCTATCTATGTCCCTCTGCAAACTGTAACATCCATCCTCGCTGTCTACAACTCCCCCCACTTTGGTATTGTCAGCAAATTTACTAATCCAACCCTCTACACCCTCATCTAGGTCATTTATAAAAATGACAAACAGCAGTGGCCCCAAAACAGATCCTTGAGGTACACCACTTGTAACTGCACTCCAGGTTGAATATTTCCCATCAACCACCACCCTCTGTCTTCTATCAGCTAGCCAATTCCTAATCCAAACTGCTAAATCACCTTTAATCCCATGCATCTGCACTTTCTGCAGTAGCCTACCATGGGGAACCTTATCACACGCTTTGCTAAAATCCATATACACTACATCAACTGCCTTACCCTTATGTACCTCTTTGGTCACCTCCTCAAAAAACTCAATAAGGTTTGTGAGGCACGACCTACCCTTCACAAAACCGTGCTGACTATCCTTAATCAATTTATTTCTCTCTAGATGCTTATAAATCCTATCCCTTATAATTCTTTCCAAGACCTTGCCCACAACAGAAGTCAGGCTCACCGGTCTATAATTTCCAGGATGGTCCCTACTCCCCTTTTTGAACAAAGGGACAACGTTTGCCATCCTCCAGTCTTCCAGCACTATACCTATAGCTAATGACGACATGAAGATCAAAGCCAAAGGCTCTGCAATCTCCTCTCTAGCCTCCCAGAGATCCTGGGGTAAATCCCATCTGGCCCAGGGGACTTATCAATTTTCATACCCTCAAGATTCGCTAACACCTCCTCCTTATGAACCTCAATCCTGCCCAGTCTACAACCTGGTATCGCAGTATTCTCCCCGACAACATTGTCTTTCTCCTGCGTGAATACTGACGAAAAATACTCATTCAGTGTCTCTCCTATCTCCTCAGGCTCCACGCACAACTTCCCACTGCTATCTCTGACTGGCCCTAATCTTGCCCTAACCAATCTTTTATTATTTATATACCTGTAAAAAGCTTTAGGATTCTCCTTAATCCTATCCGCCAAAGTCTTCTCGTGTCCTCTTCTAGCTCTTCTCAACTCCCTCTTTAGCTCCTTCCTGGCTGATTTATAGCTCTCCATTGCCCTAACTGAGCCTTCACGTCTCATCATTACATAAGCCTCCTTCTTCCTCTTCACCAGAGATTCAACTTCCCTAGTACACCATGGTTCCCTCACTCGACCACTTCCTCCCTGCCTGGCAGGTACATATTCATTAAGGACATGCAGAAGCTGTTCCTTAAATATGCTCCACATTTCAGATGTCCCCAGCCCCTGCAATTTCCTGCTCCACCCTATGCATCCTAAATCTCTCCTAATAGCCTCATAATTACCTTTCCCCCAGCTATAACTACTGTTATTCGGTACGTGCCCATCCCTTTCCATCACTAAGGTAAACGTAACCGAATTGTGGTCACTATCACCAAAGTGCTCACCCACCTCCAAGTCTAACACCTGGTCTGGTTCATTACCCAATACCAAATCCAATATAGCCTCACCTCTTGTTGGCCTATCTACATACTGAGTCATGAAACCTTCCTGCACACATTGAACAAAAACTGACCCCTCTAACGTACTTGAACTGTAGCTTTTCCAATCGATATTAGAAAAGTTAAAGTCCCCCATTACAACTACCCTGTTACTTTCACACCTATCCAGGATCAACTTTGCAATCCCTTCCTCTACTTCTCTGGAACTTTTTGGAGGCCTATAAAAAACTCCCAACAGTGTGACCTCTCCTTTCTTGTTTCTAATCTCAGCCCACACTACCTCAGCAGACAAGTCCACATCAAACGTCTTTTCTGGCACCATAATGCTGTCCTTAACTAACAATGCCACTCCTCCCCCTCTTCTACCACCACCTCTGCTTGTTTTTGTATTAAACAAGGTTCCTGCTCATTTAGTAGAATCTGCAATTCAGAATTAAACAGGTAATGCAGTCATTTATTCTGAACACGTGTTTGCTTTTTGGAATTTCAACAGGGTCCCACAGGCTGTGAGGCAACATGTTAATATTGAGATACGCAGTGTGATTTTCTGGATATATCAACCGTTAATGGATATGTCTGGAGTTGAGTGCAGCCATCAGTGATGTATGTTGAAAAGGAGAAATATTACTCAGTACATGCTCTGAAAATTGGCTCTATTATTTTTCTCTCAAACAATTTCCTTTATAGATAAAGCATGAGAGATAATGGCAGTCATTCTCCAGCTTTGCTTTTCAGTCAGAAATTAATATTGTTTCTAATGGTTTCATAGAAATTATAGGCTTGGATGCATTAGTATTGCAAA
Organism: Sphyrna mokarran; assembly: GCA_024679065.1. Lineage (NCBI taxonomy): Eukaryota > Metazoa > Chordata > Chondrichthyes > Carcharhiniformes > Carcharhinidae > Sphyrna > Sphyrna mokarran. The sequence continues at coordinate 109,613,461 of JAGIQG010000005.1, forward strand.
TAGATACTGTCCATGCCACTAAACAGCCTCTCAGATTTGACTAGGACAATTTAGGCTTGTTACCTTACTGCCAGTGACTCTCAGCGAAATGATGGAGACTGCAGGAGGAAAGAGAGTGGCAGAAAAGGTACTCGCAGCTATGCCGTGCAAAGGTGAGAGGGTGCATTTCTTCTCTGCATGAAAGTAGATGAAAACGTACTTTCATTGTGAAAACCACAGTGATCGTTGAAAAACCTAAGACCAGTATTAACCGGTTTTTCAAAGAGGCTTTTCAATTGTCATTGCCAGTGGCCATAATTGTGCTTGCGTCACCAGCCCACCCATCATCCCCAGGTGGTTCTCTGTCTTTCCTGAAGTTGTTCTGCCAGATGAGAAGTTATGAATGTGAGAAATGGAGATTAGGGGCAAGGCAACGTTTGTAGATGGTGAACATAAGGCATGGGGTAAGATAATGCAATGGAAATGAGTGTCCGTATAAATATTGGCTGCTCAGATGAGGTGTGAGGAGGTGTTTGGAGATAAGGTATTGTTGGTCTAAGGAGTGCTGTACAGGTGAATTCAGGGAAAGTCACAGCTTGGAATTGGCAGCTGGCAGTACTGTACCATTCACCTTTCATAGAACATAGAACATAGAACAATACAGCACAGAACAGGCCCTTCGGCCTTCGATGTTGTGCCGACCAAAATAAAAAGCAATGCCCCTCCTAACTAAACCATTCCCTTCTCATCCATATACTTATCAACTAACCTCTTAAACGCCACCAAACTTGGCGCATCTACAACAGCTGCAGGCAGGGCATTCCACTCCCTAATCACTCTTTGAGTAAAGAACCTACCTCTGATATCCGTCCTATAACTCATACCCCTTAATTTAAAGTTGTGTCCCCTCGTGCTAGCTTTCTCCATCCTAGGAAAAAGGCTATCACTGTCCACCCTATCCAAACCTCTAATCATCTTATATGCTTCAATAAGATCCCCCCTTAGCCGCCTCCTTTCTAACGAAAACAACCTCAAATCCTTCAACCTCTCTTCATAGGACCTGCCCTCCATACCAGGCAACATCCTGGTAAACCTCCTCTGTACCCTCTCCAATGCCTCCACATCTTTCTTATAATGTGGCGACCAGAACTGCACACAATACTCCAAGTGCGGCCGCACTAGAGTTTTGTACAGTTGCAACATGATGCTGCGGCTCCTAAATTCAATCCCCCTACCAATAAAAGCTAAGACTCCATATGCCTTCTTAACAACTTTATCCACTTGACTGCCTACTTTCAGGGATCTATTGACACATACACCAAGATCCTTCTGTTCCTCAACACTATTAAGAGCCCTACCATTAGCCCTATACTCTACACATTTATTGTTCCTGCCAAAGTGCATTACCTCACACTTTTCCACATTAAACTCCATTTGCCACCTCTCGGCCCAGCTCTGCAACTTGTCCAAGTCACTCTGTAAACTAAAACACCCCTCTTCACTATCTACCACACCACCAACTTTAGTATCATCTGCAAATTTACTGATCCATCCCTCAATACCCTCATCCAGATCATTTATAAAAATTACAAACAGCAGGGGCCCCAAAACAGACCCCTGAGGCACACCACTCGTCACCGAACTCCACGATGAATATCTCCCATCAACCACCACCCTCTGTCTTCTATCTGCCAGCCAATTCCTAATCCAATTAGCTAAATCACCCTCTATTCCACACATCTGCATTTTCTGTAGAAGTCTTCCATGGGCCACCTTATCAAAAGCCTTACTAAAGTCCATATATACTACATCAACCGCCTTACCCCCATCCACCTCTCTGGTCACTTTCTCAAAAAACTCAATGAGGTTAGTAAGGCATGACCTACCCTTCACGAAACCATGCTGACTATCCCCAATCAATTCATTTCTCTCTAAATAACTATAAATCCTATCCCTAATAATTCTCTCCAATACCTTGCCCACCACAGAAGTAAGACTCACTGGCCTATAATTCCCAGGAAGGTCTCTCTTCCCCTTCTTAAACAATGGGACCACATTCGCCATCCTCCAGTCCTCCGGAACCACACCCGTAACCAACGAGGACCTGAAGATCAGAGCCAGAGGCTCTGCAATCTCCTCTCTTGCCTCCCAGAGAATCCTAGGGTAAATCCCGTCCGGCCCAGGGGACTTATCCAACTTCAAACCCTCGAGAATTTCTAACACATCCTCCCTATCTACTACAATACTCCCCAATTTGCAACCCTGTACCTCAGTGCTCTCCACAGCTACATTTCCAGCACTCTGCGTGAATACCGAAGAGAAATATTTATTCAGTGCCTCACCAATCTCTTCAGGCTCCACGCACAACTTCCCACTGCTGTCTATGACTGGCCCTAATCTTGCCCTAACCAATCTTCTATTCTTAACATATCGAAAGAAAGCTTTAGGATTCTCCTTAATCCTATCAGCCAACATCTTCTCGTGTCCCCTCTTAGCTCTCCTCAATTCACTTTTTACCTCCTTCCTGGCTAATCTATAGCTATCCATTGCACTACCTGAGCCTTCAAGCCTCATCCTGACATAAGCCTCCTTTTTCTTCTTAACCAGCAAATCAACTCTTTTCGTACACCAAGGCTCTCTTACTCGTCCATTTCCTCCCTGCCTGACAGGGACATACTTATCAAGGACTCGCAGCAGCTGCTCCTTGAATAAGCACCACATTCCAGATGTTCCCAGTCCCTGTAGTTCCCTAGTCCAATCTATGCACCCTAATTCTCTCCTGATGGCCTCATAATTACCCTTCCCCCAGCTATAACTACTGCCCCCAGCTTCATGCCTATCCCTGTCCATCACTAAGGTGAACGTAACCGAATTGTGGTCACTATCACCAAAATGTTCACTAACTTCCAAGCCTAACACCTGGTCTGGCTCATTGCCCAGCACCAAATCCAATGTAGCCTCACCTCTAGTTGGCCTATCTACATACTGAGTCAAAAAACCTTCCTGCACACTCTGTACGAAAACTGACCCCTCTAACGAGCTAGAGCTATAGCTATTCCAATCAATATTAGCAAAGTTAAAGTCCCCCATCACAATTACCCTACTACTTTCACTCCTAATCAGAATTGACTTCGCAATCCTTTCCTCAACCTCTCTAGAACTATTAGGAGGTCTGTAAAAGACTCCCAACAGGGTGACCTCTCCTCTCCTGTTTCTAATCTCAGCCCATACTACCTCAACAGACAAGTCCTCATCAAACTTCTTTTCGATCACCGTGATACAGTCTTTGACCAGTAACGCCACTCCTCCCCCCCTTCTACCCCCTTCTCTACTCCGACTAAAGCATTTGTACCCCGGAACCTGCAACATCCATTCCTGTCCCTGCTCTACCCAAGTCTCTGAAATGGCCACAACATCGAAGTTCCAGGTACTGGTCCAAGCTGCAAGTTCCTCCCCCTTATTGCGAATACTCCTTGCATTAAAGTATACGCATCTCAAACCATGCCCCACCCCACCCGTACGCCGCTGTGTTTTACAACTTTCCTCTATAACCCCCTTACTCTCATCCCTCTCGGCACCCCAACTACTTAGGATCCCCCCCCCCCCCCCCTTCCTGCTCCACTGAGACCTCGGATCCTCATGGGACACTTCTGATGAGGACAACCACAATTCTGCTATTAACTTTCCAGAAATTGGTCTCTTTCTCCCATTCTTGGGAATCACCACTTTCACTGCAGCCCCTCAGACCTCTCAGCAAGACCTTCAGGTGACAGAGAGAATGGCAAGGGCACTGAGAAAAGCCTTCTCAGGTCCTTCTCTCTATTCCTAAGATTCCTACAGCCTCGGGAATCCTTGCCCAGTATATCCACACTGACTTTTAGTGTAGAAATCCTTCCTTTGACAGCATCAATTCTGCACACCTCCTTTGGAAAGGAGTTGCTTGTTCTGTGGTTCCTTCCTGACCTGCTACAAGCCCATCATTTTCATTGGAACCAATTCCATCCAATATCTTGGCTGTTTTAAATACTGAACATGATACATCCTGGTGAGGGCTAAGTTAGAGGGGAGGAGGCTGGGAGGTGGTGGGCGGGTAGCACTAAAGTGTTTTTTATAAAGGATCTGATATCAAGTGAATTTAGTTCAAACACACCATTTGACAAGTGAACTGTTGCTGATATCTTGTAATGAGGTAATATTGTTTGGAAATTTTAAAAACAATCAAAGATCAGCAGTGAGCTTAATGTTCAGTGTTCTGTTCAAGTGGAACAGAATGGAAATTGAATTCCTAGCTGTGGAAATTGAATCCCTAGCTGTGGAAATTGAATCCCTAGCTGTGGAAATTGAATCCCTAGCTGTGGAAATTGAATTCCTAGCTGTGGAAATTGAATTCCTAGCTGTAGAATCGTACAGCACAGAAAGGAGGCCATTTGACCCATTGTGTCTGAGCCAGAATTCCCATGTGGGAACAGGACCTGAGACCAAGGTTAATTGGACCAGAGCATGGAAACACAATATAGTTGTTAATTTGAATGGACTAAAAAGGAATTTAAAGATGCCTTACCTCAATTTCTCATGCAAGGATAAAATCAGAAAGGTGCCACCTCGCACTGATTGCATCTCAGCTACTCTGATTGACAGTGTGCCTCTGTAGACTTAATTAAGAACAGGATTATATTTAATTTGAATCCTTGTTTCCTGCCCTCCCCCGTCCCCCAGCAGTCAAGCAGTGCTTTTGGACACCAGCTGTTCCCACGCTCAGAAATTTTGATTCTTCAGTCTTGTGCAAACTTCGAGTGCAAACTTTTCCTTGGAATAGCAAGAGAAATCTCTGATTTATTCAATCAATACAACATTTAAAGCACAACAAGCAAGGGGTGCATTATTTGACAGCTATTGGACATCCTGCATATGCTAATGAGGGGCTTAATTCCGCTTCAAGGATTTCTCAATAAAATTGGTCACTGCTGCGGGGCTTTAGGCTTTACAGTGATTGCCTTGGGTTTCACCCAAAAAGTAAGATTTTATGCCATTTTCGTGAAGTGGAGGAATGCTCCTCTCCATTCCAAATGAATGGCTGCTATCTGTACACACTCCCCCCCCCCCCCCTCCCCAATTCACCTCAATAAACCCACCTCCCATATTTACCTGATATTTAATGAGTTATTGCTCAAGATGGCCCTGGGAAAATCCCTGAACTGATTCTGGATTTCTGATTGGTGACTTGATCTATGTTTTAGTGCTGTTACTGATTGCATCAGACTGCGGGCATAGCCTAAAATGGAAGAGAGTAGGCAGTGGACTGCCAGTGCCTTTGTATCCACACCCATCAGGAAAGAAAAACATTTAAAATTCAAATTCAATATTTGGGAAGAGGACACAGCACTGAGGAGGGGAGAAAAGACCATAAGAACTAGGAGCAGGAGTAGAATTGGAGCCTGCTCTGCCATTTAATACAATTATGGCTGATCTCATCTCAGTCTCATCTCTACCTTAATGTCTGTTCTCCAAGGCTCTCCATCCCATTACTAATCAAAAATCTGTCCATCTCCTCAAATTTACTCAATGACCCAGCCTCCATGTCAGTCTAGGGTAGTAAGTGCCACAGATTCACAACACTTTGAGAGAAGTTTTTCCTCATCTCTGTTTTAAATCTGCTGTCCCTTATCCTAAAACTATAACCTTCTGCTCTAGATTGCACCACAAGAGGAAGCATCTGTTCTTTGTCTACTTTGTCAACACCCTTTTCGAAGTGGTAGGTTACTGTCAGATATCTCAGACAATACAAGATTCAGTTTAAAGATGTAATCTTTATTTTGACCAACGGCCGCTAGGAGAAATCATCAAAGGGTCAGGGCAGCTCTGAAAAAGAACAGCTTGATCCCACCAATGAAATCTGACATACAGTTCAAAATAGATCAATTATAGATTTTCTTGTCAATTACTCCAGTTACAAGTCAGTTTAGATACTTCAAGGTATTCTATGAAGCTTGCCTGATCCGTAACATTTTATGTTGAATTTGGCTAGGAGGAGCATGAGAGGTTTCACTTCAGGTGTGATTCAACTGACCCACGAAGGGTTTTATCAAAGATTAAGTTAATTAAGAATGTTGTTGACATGAATAGTAAAACAATTGGCAAGAGCTTTTAACAATTACAGACAAGAAACACAACAACCATGATAGTGTATAACTCCTAAGGAATATCTCTCATGTGTTTCAACTAAAGCCAGCATCCAAAACACAAACCCTCCAAATATGTATAATACAGCATACGTTAATGTCCACATTACAGGAATCCAACTTCCTGAATTAAATGCTGAGGATCCCTTGTGAAGAAATTCAAAGAGGTTATAGGCAAATCTGATTCCCGAAACATATTCTTTAATGCAGGATGGCAACAAGCCTCTCCTTTAGCTTACTAGTAACAGCCTCAAACTAAACAAAATAAAAGACTGCTTCTTAGCTTGCTACTAAACTGCTTTCAGTACCCTCTCCAAAAGAAAACTGAAAGCCCAAAGGAAAAAAAAACTATCACCTGACTGCCACAGCTTAGATCCATCCCTAGTGACATTGCTGAAGCTGAAAGCTGCATGATCTTTTAAAAAAACCTTTTCTTACACAAACTCCTGCCTTTCATTAATTTTAAATCAATCATCTTCAACATACATAAATCGACAGTAATACCTGTCATATACCTTAGGCAATCACATCTTTCTGGCATAATGGCATTTTATTAGTCCTTAGAATTTGGTTGCTAACTCCTGTTGGTTTAACCCAGCTTACTTCTTTCTTTAGTAATCAGATGCCAACCCCAAAGTTCAAAGGATGTGTTCCGATGTGTTCCTCCACAGGTCACTGCCAAACTAGGTCAACACGTGGCATGCACTCATCTGGACAGTGAATAAACCCTATTCATGAAATATGATTAAGTGTTCTGAATATTCTCTCTATTGGAAACACTGCTGATAAAACTTGTATATTTGCAAGGCTTTAATATTCTCTTAGAATATGGCTTTGCCCTAATGCCCTTTATCATGATGCTTTGCCTTTGACTTAAGTGTACAATGTTTCTTAAAAATACATTCAAAATATCAGCATATGTGTTTTTAAATCATAATCATCTGTTTAAACCTCTAACTGCATTTCATATGTGTGTAAACTGCTTTCTTGTTAGCTTATAAATCTGTTTTATAGTCATTTAACTTAATACTGGTAGTTCTGTCAATGTCTTAATGTCTAATGATTTAAAAATCTTACTAACCTATTAGGATTTTTCCCCTTACACCTTTTATCATATATCCCTCAATTGGATTGCTCCTCATTTTTCTAAAATCTAAAGAGTATAGCCTAAACTGCTTAATCTTTTTTCATTAGACAAATTCCTCATCTCTGGAATCAATCTAGTCAACGTCCTTGAACTACCTCTAATGCCATTACATCCTTCCTCAAATAAGGGGACAAAAACTGTACACAGTATTCCAGATACAGTCTCACAATGCCTTGAATAGTTGCAACAATATCTTGTTATTATTCTCTATTGGGCCAAAGGGCCTGTTTCCCGTGCTGTTTTTGTTCCTTGTTATTCCTTTAGCTATAAATGCCAAAAGCCTAATAACTTTCCGTATTCCCTGCTGTACCTGCATATCAGTTTTTCATGACTCATATATGAGGATACTTAGATCCCTCTGCACCAAAGCACTCCGAAGTTTCTCTCCACTTAGGTAATAAGTTGCATTTTCATTTTTCTGACCAAAATGGATAATCTCACACCTCTCACATGTTAAACTCCACCTGCTACATATCTTCCATTCACCTAACATATATATCCATTTGTAATAGATATTTTAATGTCACCTGAAAAATTGACTATAGTAGTTTCTATCTCTGTATCCAAGTTAATAGAGATGATAAATAGTGGGGGGGGCAAGGTCTGAATCTTGTGGTACCCCACTAGTTACATTTTGCCAACCAGAAAAAGATCCATTTTTCCTGCCTTCTCAGTTAGCCAGCTATACAAGCTAATAAATTAGCCCTAACTGCATGTGATCTTACCTTGTGTATCAACACCTTTTTGAAAGGAAGCAACATAATTGAAACTCATACCAGCCATGTTCCTTTTATTGGGAGATTGGTCACACCCTGATGGTGTGCATCAGGTTGTGTCTCAGTGTAAAGGTGAGAATTCGGGTGTTGTGTTAACTTGAGTACAGTGGAGAGTATGGATGAGAATAATCACATACTGAAGATATTTTTGAATCACTGTTCAGTTGCGTTCAAAACATATTAGACTCTCTGTTGGCTACTATAGATCAGCTGCTGACATAGCTCTGGTTATGTAAAAGAGTGACAAAAAAATGGTGAATCCACTGAGCAACATAAGTTGAATTCTGATTATCATTAAAGCTGAGCTCAACACAATTTGCACAAGCACTATTGAGCCAAGCTCAGTAAACCCATTGAAAGTGGAAAACCTTTTTTTTTCCACAAATATATTTATCACTGACATCAGCACTCTCACTGTTGGAGGTGCCGTCATTCAGATGAGACAACTGAAATTTTGATGGAATTTAATATCCTCCCCTGGTGAGTTTGGTGGTGATGGGGCTATTTAATCAGGTGGGAGAATAACAGATGGATGGCAAGAAGGCCCAAGGATAATCTTGCTATTTTGCTGATATTAAGGCTTTAAGTGGACAATTAATACGCACATAATAGCCTCATCCTGTTAGTATTAATCCAGTGGTAGATGGTGGGGGCACAGTGGAAGTGCAAACCCCTGTGGATTTCCTTACCAAATCCTGCTGGGGCCAGATCCCGAGTTCAAAAGCATTCAGTACTTTACTGGGGGACCTGACATTGGGAAGGCATCAAAAGTAACCCCTTGCACTTGCTACTGATTGTCCTTCCCTCCTAACCCCATGCCATGATCCCTAATCTGCTATCCTGTGGCATTGGTCTCGGACTTTGAATAGGTGCATTACCAGCAGCAGCCATTTCCTTCCAAGCAGCGCTGCTGAGCAATGCAAGTTGCCAGCCTCTGATTAACTGGCAGCTCTTGGCTGGAGGACTTCCATCATGATGTGGAGATGCCGGCATTGGACTGGGGTAAACACAGTAAGAAATCTCACAACACCAAATTAAAGTCCAACAAAGTTTATTTGATAGCAAACGCCACTAGCTTTTGGGGCTTTGCCCCTTCATCAGGTGAGTGGGGAGTTCTGATCACAAATGGAGCATATAAAGTCACACAGTTTACAGAATAGTGATTAGAATGCGAGTCTTTACAGCTAATCAAGTCTTAAAGATGCAGACAATGTGAGTGGAGATAGCATTAAGCATAGGTTAAAGAAATGTGTATTGTTTTCAGACAGGACAATAAGTGAGATGTTGCAAGCCCAATGGGAGTGAAGCAACTGCATTTGTCACTGACCTTGGGAAAAAAAAATTCCACAAGATGTAGCAATCACTGTCATTGGAACTTTCTCTTTACTAACCACATCTTAAAATAGTGCCAAGTCAAGTGGATCTTCAGAGATCCAGCAGCAATGACATCTTCAAGCAAGGCAGGCAGATAATCATTGACTGTATTTGACAGCACTGGTAAATGTCCACATTATCACCTGACAAACTAACTGTATGGAGCTGAGAGACTGCAATATGGCAAAAATGTTTAACATGGAGGGGTGGAATAAGTACAAGGGGATGATATTTTTCTGTTTATTTTTTATAAAATTCAATAAACTGTTGATCTTGATGTTAAATGACTAATTGTTTCTGTTTTTCTTTTCCAGGTATTAAAGTGCAACTTGCCAAATGTCATATCATGAAGTAACTTCATCTCCGCTGTATTAAAAGGGCTTCTTTTATTGTAAATTTGTATTTTTTAAACTCTTAACATTTTATGAAAACTGTAGTGAGTTTGCAACACCATCTGAAGCATAACTCTCTGATGATCATTTGATCATTTTTTTGTATATTGAAACCTTTCAAAGTACGCATCTGAGTTGTTACTTATGCACAGTGTAATTTTTCAATATTGTCGGTTGTCAATAATCAGTCAGATGTTTCTATAAGTACAGCAATCAATTAACAGTTGAGACATTTTGCTTCTGAACCTGGCAATTAGTTCTATTGGAGGCTATTTGGTACATCTACCACATGTTCCCAATGTATTGCTTTTGATGTTTTTTTAGCCAGGTTCAAAGACATTTCGAAAAAGAAAATTCATGCCATCAACTCATTAGTGAAGCCATCTCCTGATGATTTCAATGAATGTCACATTGTATTTTCTGTAAGAATGTATGGATTTTTGAATGTTTTTTTGAAAAATAAAGAATGTTAAATTTTAATGATACTATTTTAAAACAAGCTATCTTGAGTTTCAAGTTGTTCATTTTTAACTTTGACTTAGATAAACATAATTAGAATAGCAACCACACATTTCAAAATGTTTTGGTTAAGTACAATGTTAAATCAAATGAACAATAGACAGGATTTTCTGGCCATTCCCACTGCCGGGCCTCCTTGAGGCTGACTCTCCCCTCCCAATCCACAGGATCCAAGTGATGGAGGGGGTGAACAATGGGAAAGCCCATTGACAACTGTAGGACTAAAAGATCTTGCCACCAGCCAATGGCAGACTGCCTCACCACTGCAAAGCATGCTGGGAGGAGGGAAACCTGCTGAACTCCAAGGACATTTGAATGGCTCACTGTATTTTTCAATCCAGCCCCACTTCCATAGGGGATCGTAAAATTCTGTCCGTTGAACTTGCATCTAACAACATTTTTAAAAGTCTAGCATCTCTCACAATAGACTCCACACATGCAAGTGTAACAGATTTAAAAAGTTGAATGAGCAGGACTAAATGGGGCATTCATTAAAAATCAGATATTGAAGTTGACACAGAAGAGAAGGTCAGCAAATGTTACTGACTCCATCAAAGGAGTCATTCCAGTCTAGCAGAAGAATATTGTATTAACTTTGAAGTTGAGGTTTACATACCTGGATGTATAGTTTGTTCTGTGAAATGTCCTTTTTAAACTAAAGAAATGTATTTTGCCTTCAGTCATGCAGCATGACATACCCATGTATCTTTTTTGGATTAAAAGGATAACAATATATTTAAACTTGTATACATTAATTGACTCTCTGATCACTCAAGAATCATGAATTTTACACAATTTCCCGTACATGATGGAATAACTCATACTAGGTCTGACAAAAGTTGAAACAGAAAATGCTGTAAGATCTCAGCATGGCTACAGCACAGGAGGCCATTTGCCTCTGATGTCTGCATCAACTCTCTATTAGCTCCACTCCTTTGTTTTTTTTGCCCTCTGCAGGTTTGCAAATGTTTCGTCTTCAGGCACTTATCCAATTCCCTTTTTGAAAGGCACAGCTGAATTTGCCTCCAACACACTCCGAGGCAGTGCTTTCCAGATCAACTGCACTCGTTGGATTTCATCTGGCTTTTCCTCAGGTCATTTTTGGTTCTTTTGCCGTTCAGTTGAAATCTATGGTTCTCAAACCCATCCACAGAGGGAACAATTTCTTTTTATCTACTCTCTCAAGATTGTTCATGATTTTGAATACTGTTGTCAGGGAACTGTGGGGGGTGGGGGGGGTATCGTCATCTGTAAGATCAGAGGAAAGAGCGGTAAAATTTTGGATACTGAATTAAACTGTAGTAGTTGAGGTTGGCATTTGCTTACTTATAATCTGTAATGATTTTAAAATGTTTGTAAAAGTGTATAAAAATTGGCTCCAGTTATATATTTCATTAACTATCTTGCTGGAGTTATAGTATTTTATGCTGTTTCTTCAAGTGTCATGCACCTTCAATGATTTGTGAGCCTGTGTCCCCAGGCCTCTCATTTCCCCTATTCCCTGAACCCTACAATTTATATTATCTCTCCTAAAATTTCCTACCAAAATGTATTGTTCTGCAATATTCTGTTAAATTTTATCTATGTATCTGCCAATTCCACAATCTGTCTCTATGCTCTCGCAGTCTATCATTACCTTCCTCGCAGTGTATGGTAACAGTCTTCATAAAACTGGCCCAGCAATCCTAAGACTATGACTAATAATTCAGAAATATGAAATTCAAATGTCACCATCTGCCAGGGTGAGATTCAAGCCCACGAACCCATAGCATTATCTTGGATCTCTGGCTTACTAGTCTAGTAACAATACACTGCCTCCCCTGAATACCACTACGCTGTCTCTTCCTACATGTGAATATGTTTCACACGTATTCATTGTGTAAAATATTTCAGTATTTTGATTGTGAAGGGTTTTCCTTTCTGTTGGGGCCCATTAACAGAACACTCTGATAATGCCTGACTCCTAAAACCTTGGAATCTATTCTGTATTGGGCATTTCCAATTCCAGTATAGTGAAAGTAGAGAGCATGTGTTGAGAATAGGCTCACAGACATGATTTTCATTCTTTGGAATAATTGGAAAGAAGATTTCATTCAGGAAACCACTATTTCTGATCTTTTGCTGTTGTGCTCTCCTTCTTGCTAATAACACCCAGTTAAAAAAGTACTTCAGTCTGTTCTTTATCTTAGAACATAGAACATTACAGCGCAGTACAGGCCCTTTGGCCCTCGATGTTGCGCCGACCAGTGGACCCTCTAACCTAAACTATTCCAATATCATCCATATGCCTATCCACCGACCATTTGAATGCCCCCAAAATAGGCGAGTCCACAACTGCTGCAGGCAGGGCATTCCACGCTCTCACCACCCTCTGTGTAAAGAACCTGCCTCTGACGTCCGTCCTATAACTACCACCTCTTAATTTAAAGTTATGTCCCCTCGTGTTGGTCATCACCATCCGAGAAAAAAGGCTCTCACTATCCACCCTATCCAGTCCTTTGATCATCTTATACGCCTCAATTAGGTCACCGCGTAGCCTTCTTCTCTCTAATGAAAATAACCTCATGTCCCTCAGCCTTTCCTCATAAGGCCTTCCCACCATACCAGGCAACATCCTGGTAAACCTCCTCTGCACCCTTTTCAATGCTTCCACATCTTTCTTATAATGCGGCGACCAGAACTGTACGCAATACTCCAAGTGCGGCCGCACCAGAGTTTTGTACAGTTGTGACATAACCTCACGGCTCCTAAATTCAATCCCTCTACCAATAAAAGCTAACACACCGTACGCCTTCTTAACAACTTTATCAACCTGGGTGCCAACGTTCAAAGAGCTATGTACTTGTACCCCAAGATCCCTCTGCTCGACAACACTATTAAGGGTCCTTCCCTTAGCCCTATATTTCATATGCCTGTTATTCCTACCAAAGTGAATCACCTCACACTTATCCGTATTGAATTCCATTTGCCATCTCACGGCCCAGCTCTGCAACCTATCTATGTCCCTCTGCAAACTGTAACATCCATCCTCGCTGTCTACAACTCCCCCACTTTGGTATCGTCAGCAAATTTACTAATCCAACCCTCTACACCCTCATCTAGGTCATTTATAAAAATGACAAACAGCAGTGGCCCAAAACAGATCCTTGAGGTACACCACTTGTAACTGCACTCCAGGTTGAATATTTCCCATCAACCACCACCCTCTGTCTTCTATCAGCTAGCCAATTCCTAATCCAAACTGCTAAATCACCTTCAATCCCATGCATCTGCACTTTCTGCAGTAGCCTACCATGGGGAACCTTATCAAACGCTTTGCTACAATCCATATACACTACATCAACTGCCTTACCCTTATCTACCTCTTTGGTCACCTCCTCAAAAAACTCAATAAGGTTTGTGAGGCACGACCTACCCTTCACAAAACCGTGCTGACTATCCCTAATCAATTTATTTCTCTCTAGATGCTTATAAATCCTATCCCTTATAATTCTTTCGTGACTTTGCCCACAACAGAAGTCAGGCTCACCTGTCTTGGGCATCTATTTATCTATACCAATGCTCTATGAAATGTTTCTGCAATGCTATTGTTTGTTGTACAGTTATGCAATGAATCACCATATATTGACCCCCTCTTCTAATCCAGCCACTAAAGCCCCATGCAGTCAATTAGTCAGTTACTGACTTGATCTTTATGAGATCCAGGCATAATAATGGTTTTTCAGGAATATTGAGCTCCTATTTCTTCATCGGTACTGGGATTTGCCCATTTGTAGCAATGAAATGGGAGGGTTAAGGCTAAATATATAGTTCAAATGAAGAAAAGAAAGGGCGAGAGGCTGCTGCCTACATCATCACAAAAGAGGATGTATGGTAACAGAGAAATCAGCAAAGATAAAGAGGATTCGTTATAAAGAATTCCTGCTTGGTCCTCCCCCAGCATTTCAAGTCACAGTGGTTTTGACCCTTCCCTCTTCCCTGGCTGCCTTTGACTGTAAAGATGATCTCTTCCTTTAGGAAGGATGTCAAGACCTTGTAGGGGAGATCTCCTGAAAAGGTATGATGGATAAAGGATTTTAGTTATCTGCAGCAGCTGGAGAAGTTGGGATTATTCTCCTTAGAGCAAACATGGTTCAAGAAGGTTCAAAACCATGAAAATATTAATACAGTAAATAAGCAGGAACTGTTTCCAATGGTGGAAGGAGTTCGTAAGCAGAGAACACAGAATGGACAATGAAGGGCGAGGAAAATAAGTTTTCTTTTAAACCCATGGACTGTAGTGATCTGAATTGCATGAAAAGTGAAAGGCTGATCCATCAACAATTCCATTGTAACTTTCACAAGAGAATTGAATAATTATTTTTTTATTTTAATTTTTGCTAGTGTTATAAATAGGCTTACATTAACACTGCAATGAAGTTACTGTGAAAATCCCCTAGTCATCACACACTTCGGCACCTTTTTGGATACACTGAGAAAGAATTTATCATGACCGATGCACCTTACCAACACATCTTTCGCACTGTGGGAGGAAACTGGAGCATCTGGAGGAAACACATACAGACACAAAGAGAATGTACAGATAATGACCCAGACCAGGAATCGAATCTGGGTTCCTGGCACTGTGAGGCAGCAGTGTCAGCCACTGTACCACCTGTGCTGCCCCTTTAGAGTTAGACTTAAGTGGTGCCCCTTAAATACATCAAGAGAAAATAATTGCTGGGCTATGGAGTGGCTGATTAACATTAATTGGTGATTCTTTAAAAGAATCAGCTTAAGCATGATGTGCTGAATAGTTTTTATTCTGTGCTAAGTGATTCTATTTTGAGGTTAATGATAAGTGTGAGGAGGATGTGTAGGAAAGTGTGTTGCACTGATTGTAGTGGAGTGAAAGGTAACGGGAGGGGAGTCCTGTGAGTCTTATGGTAATTAAGGTGATGGAAATAGAGCAGTGAATGAAGAAATGTTACTCTCACTTCACTTTGTCTAACTCTAAAGGAGTGGCACAGTCACCCCTTTAGAGTGGTTTGCATTGCTGCCTCACAACACTAGGAACTTGGGTTCAAGAGGAATTTCACAATAATTTCATTGCAGTGTTAATGTAAGCCTTGTGGCTAATAATAAATAAACTAAACATTAAATTCAATTCAGGCTTTAGGTCACTGTGTGGACTTTACACATTCTTCCTATGCCTGTGTGATTTTCCTCCAGGTGCTCTGGTTTCCTCCCACACTCCAAAGATGTGCGCGTCAGGTTGATTGTCCATGCTAAATTGACCCTAGCGTTGGGGGATTAGCAGGTAAATGTGTGGGGTTACAGGGATAGGGCCTGGGTGGGATTATGGTTGGTGCAGACTCAGTGGGCTGAATGGGCTCCTTCTGCACTTAAGGGATTCTATGATTCTTTGATTCCAAAGCATAGAAACCTGCCATCAGCTCAACTGTTCTATAGTGCTGTTTATGCTCCACACGACTCTCATCCCAAACCTTCCTTGTTTAACTCCATCAGCACATCTCTCTATCTTTTTATCCCTCATGTACTTACCTTGCTTCATGTTGATTGCATCTATACTGTTCACCTAATTACTCCAATTCTTACCATTCTTTGGATAAAGGATCTTCTCCCAGATTAGTTTGGAGGGGCATTGCTTTTTATTTTGGTCGGCACAACATCGAAGGCTGAAGGGCCTGTTCTGAGCTGTATTGTTCTATGTTCTATGTTCTATTCCCTATTGGATTTATTAATGACTGCCTTTCAAGTATGGCTTCATGATTTTGGATTCCTAAGTACATTCTCTGTGTCTACCACATCGAACCCCTGAATTATATCAAGGACCTTCATCAAATCATCTCCATCTTCTCCTTTCAAGGAAAAAAACAGAATTCCTATTTGACTAACTTTGTTCTAATAGTTGTAATCTCAGTTCTGGTGTCATCTTATAAAACTTATTCATGTTTGTTTTTCCTACAATATAGAGCCTGGAACAGGGTCCAGTAATTTAACCAAGGCTCTATATTCAGTATCATTGTTCATATCACAAAGAACAAAGAAAATTACTGCACAGGACCAAGTCCTTCAGCCCTCCATGCTGCCCAACTGAACTAAAAGTCTCTACCTAAAGAACAAAGAAAATTACCGCACAGGACCAAGTCCTTCAGCCCTCCATGCTGCCCAACTGAACTAAAAGTCTCTACCTAAAGAACAAAGAAAATTACAGCACTGGGCCAAGTCCTTCAGCCCTCCATGCTGCCCAACTGAACTAAAAGTCTCTACCTAAAGAACAAAGAAAATTACCGCACAGGACCAAGTCCTTCAGCCCTCCATGCTGCCCAACTGAACTAAAAGTCTCTACCTAAAGAACAAAGAAAATTACCACACAGGACCAAGTCCTTCAGCCCTCCATGCTGCCCAACTGAACTAAAAGTCTCTACCTAAAGAACAAAGAAAATTACTGCACAGGACCAAGTCCTTCAGCCCTCCATGCTGCCCAACTGAACTAAAAGTCTCTACCTAAAGAACAAAGAAAATTACAGCACAGGAAATATCACAGACATATCACAACTTTTCAGATCTTTCCCTTTAGAAATAAACCCAGAATGTTGTTTGCTTTCATATGGTCTTGCTCCACTGTATTGCTGCTTTTAATGTATCCCTAGATTCCATTTCTTCTCTATTCTATTTAGACTATCAAAGCATTATGTCATGCTTTTGTTCCTCGTACCAAAAACATAATCTCACATTGACCTTCCCCTCTTCAATATTCCACTAAAAAAATCGGAAGTGGTCGTAGAAAATATCACAAGAAAAAACCTTAACAAGTGTCGATGAATATATTAGCCTATTTCGACCACTCATCTGTGGACCTGTGATGCCTCACCCTATGAGTTAGGAGTGGTACTATCACTGCCCTGTTGGGCCTCTTTGCAGAAAGCAAAGTGATTTCTCCATCACATCAGCTCGGCTGGGCACTGCAGTTAAGATGCCTGTGAGTGTGTCCTCAAACATCATTCAGAGAGGCAGATACCAATGCACTGCTTTGAGCCTCCTGTCACTATCGAATAACTTACCTTCACATATGAAGATGGAGTCAATCATCATGACTTTGAACTTCATGCACACGATGTCAGTAGACACCAAGCAAATTGAGGTTTGGACTCAAAAAGATCCTACATTAGCAAAGCTACATAATAATCATCCTAAGTGATAGACCACAAAGGCATCCTATAGAGGATATAAAACCTTATATTTCCAAATATCAAGAGCTGAGCATTGAAATTGGCATCATCATGTGGAGAGCCTGGATCCTGTGTCCAGGCCAGTGACCAATATTTCATAAAATGTCGGTCACCAGGAATTTCTAAAATGTAAATGCTTGTAGAAACTACATGTGATGGCCTGACATAGAAAAGGGTAGTGAAAGCCTGGTCAAGCAATGCAAAGCTTAACAGGAAAGCCTTGTTACACTCCTGGGTATGGCAGTAAGACCTTGAATGGGCCAAGATCATTCTTAATTCTCATTGATGCCCGTTCAAAGTGAATCGACATGCATTGAATAGCCTCTACTACTTCTTACAACACAATAGAAAACTCTGGCAATCTTTTTGCATGCATAGTATACCTAAGGCCCTTGTGAAAGACAAGAAGGCCCCATTTACTAGCAGGGAGATTCAGACTTTTATAAATACAGATAGAGTGAGGCATATCCTCACAGCATCCTATCATATGTCTTCAAATGATCTGGCTGAGTGAGTAGTCCACCTATTCAAAACTACATGAAGAAACAAATGCCAGGCTCTTTGGAAATGAAGCTGGCATGTTTCCTTTTCAATTATAGCACATACATGACAATGGGAATAGCCCCAGCAGAGCTATTGATGGGCCGATGCCTTCAGACCAGGTTTAACCTGACTTTTCAAATTTGGGTGACAAAATCGAAGAAAAGCAAGAAGCCCAAATAAGGGGCCACGATGGACATAAGCGTGACAGGATCTTCAAACCAGCAGCCGTCGCTGAAGTTCCATGTATGGAGCTTCATAGACAGCTCCCCTTGGATCCTCAGAGTTGTCCTTTCAAAAACAGAGCTGATTTCATATGTGGTAAAGATTTGGGAGAAGACATGAAAAAAACATCACTCACCTCTGCTATTAGGAACCCTCCATAGGGAGACAACTTCACCCGATGCACCACCATTGGTATCTTATCCTCTGTCCTGTGGACGGGAAATTCCACCCATAGAAAGACCAAGAGAGGCCTACGAAGACTCAGCCTCAGAAATAGAGCTGGGGTTGGGGTGGGGGGGGGGGGGGGGTGGGGGGGGGGGGGGGGGGTGGGGGGGGGGGGGCTGGGGTGGGGGGGGGGGGGGGGGGGGGGGGGCTGGGGGGTGGGGGGGGGCTGGTGGGGGGGGGGGGGGGGGGGGGGGGGGGGGGGGGGTGGGGGGGGGGGGGGGGGGGGGGGCTTGGTGGGGGGCGGGGGGTTGTGAGCAGAAATCACAGTCGGCGATTGTCATGGAGGATGAGCCTCCTGAAGTGATTGTATCCTCCTGGTAGGGGGATTGAATTTCGGAGCCGCAACATCATGTTGCAACTGTACAAAACTCTAGTGCGGCCGCACTTGGAGTATTGTGTGCAGTTCTGGTCCCCACATTATAAGAAAGATGTGGAGGCATTGGAGAGGGTACAGAGGAGGTTTACCAGGATGTTGCCTGGTATGGAGGGCAAGTCTTATGAAGAGAGGCTGAGGAATTTGAAGTTGTTTTCGTTAGAAAGAAAGCGGCTAAGAGGAGATCTTATTGAAAAAATAAGATGATTAGAGGTTTAGATAGGGTGGACAGTGATAGCCTTTTTCCTAGGATGGAGAAGGCTAGCACGAGGGGACATAGCTTTAAATTAAGGGGTGGTAGTTATAGGACGGATGTCAGAGGTAGGTTCTTTACCCAGAGGGTGGTAAGGGTATGGAATGCCCTGCCTGCTGCAGTTGTAGATGCGCCAAGTTTGGTGGCGTTTAAGAGGTTAGTAGATAAGTTTATGGACGAAAAGGGAATGGTTTAGGTTAGAGGGTCACTGCTTTTTCTTAATTGGTCGACGCAACATTGAAGGCCAAAGGGCCTGTTCTGCGCTATAATGTTCTATGTTCTATGTTCTATGAAGTGGTTCTTCAATATTCCACAAGGGAGAGACTTTTGTCTACTTGGTGTATGACTCCCCCGAACGGACCATACAAACAATAGAAATAAGGCCATGGGCCAAGTCACAAAGACCATACCCCCCTATTGTCATAGGAGCAAGGGGAACCCTCAGACTCAGCAGGGGGGAATAACCCCCATGAGTTCTCTAATCTATCTCCCTGTGGGGCTCATTGAATGTGAGTTCCCTTGGCAACAGGTAATGACCTGCCCAGGTGTAACTTGCCATCTGAGTCCTTTATAAGGCACCGGGAACTATTGTCCAGATTTGTGTATGTATGCAACAGAGCAGTGATTTAATTTTATGTTTAACCATAAATACCATTCCTTTTCAATCGGGCTTTCTGAGTCATTGCACCTCAGAATTCATGAATAAAGATGTGTGAGCCTTATGATGCTTGAAATGAATGATACACAAATAGCGGTACAATAGTTCATTTCTATACATGGCAATTGGTCATTTGTAAACATCATGCAGTCTTAGGTAATTGATTAGTCACCAGCTTTGAAACATGCTCTGTTCTTACCTTCACAAGTTTGTTCTCTTGCCATCGAATAAGGAGAATGTAACTAATTACAATCATTATGGACATTTGGCTGACGAGAAAACAATACATGTCATTTTTTTTCTTAGAATCCCAAAAGGCCAATTTAAAAGTACAAAAGCACTCAATTTAAGTAAAGTTGGAAATCTGAAATAATCACAGAAAATGCTTGATATATGTAACAAATCAGGCAGCCTATGGAGGGCAACACAAATTTCACTTTTCTGGTAGACAGTCTTTCATCAGAACAGTTTAAAGTATTATAGTTTAGAAAAGGGGATTATGCAAGAGCAATTAATGTTATGTAGTTTAACATTGAAAGGAGGCCAAATAATCTATTAGTGTTGGACACCTGGAAATTTATTGCCTGTCAACTTGAAGGTGCTAAACTACTTATTTAAAACTAATTGCATTTGATGTTGATAGTACTCTTCGCTCTGGTGTCAAAACATTGTAAGTTCAAGGCCAACTTTAGACAGATGAACATGCCAGTATAACACCAAGTGATGTTGCCTCCTGGATGAGACATTCAATCGAAACCTGGCCCCACACTTTGTTGGGTCATGGTCTATCTAATGGGCCGAAGGGCCTCCTTCTACACTTTACGGTTCTATGATCTATGATCTACATGGTCCTATTTAAAGAAGAGTGGGAATCTATCCCTGGTGCCCTAAGCAATACGTATGCCTCAATCACTGTCAATGGTAAAACAGGTTAACTGGTTATTATCACATTACTGGTTTTGGGGGACCTTGCTGTGTGCAAATTGGCTGCTGCACTTCCTAAATTACAACAATGACTGTATTTTGAAAGGAACTCACTGGCTGTAAAACACTCTGGAATGTCCTGCAGTCATGAAAGATAAAGGCTGGAATTTTCCGACCATTCATACCAGCAGGATTTTCTCATCCCACTGCAGTCAATGAAAATTTGGCTTGGTGCCAAATGACATATATTGACCTAATGACAGTGGCATCAATGGCTGCTAAAATGGCTGCCCTGTATTTCGAGATTAAATCTTTGTTTTAATTCCTCCATTAAAATAGTGGGGCAGCAAAAATTCACATGAGAGCAGATAGTTTGGATCATGTTGAGATCAAAAAGAAGGAGGTATTGGGGTTTTTGAGAAACAGTAAGGTAGACAAGTCCTCAGGGCCTGATGGGATATACCTCAGAATACTGAGAGAGGCAAGGGAGGAAGTTGCTGGGGCCTTAAGAGAAATCTTTGTATCCTCACTGGCTAAAGGAGAGGTATGATGTGGAAGTGCCAGTGTTAGATTAGGGTAAGTACAATAAGAAATCTCACAACATCAGGTTAAAGTCCAACCGGTTTATTTGACAGCAAAATCTTTCGGAAATGTCGTTCCTTCTTCAGGTGAGTGAGGAGTTGTGTTCACAAACAGGGCATATATAGAGACACAAACTCAATTTACAGGATAATGCTTGGCATGCGTGCTTTTACAGGCAATCAAGTCTTAAAGATACAGACAATATGAGTGGAGAGAGGGTTAAGCACAGGATAAAGATGTGTGTATTGTCTCCAGTTAGGACTGTTAGTGAGATTTAGTGAGACTTGCACTGTAGCCAGTGAGATTGAAAAGATTTCTTCCCTTGCCTCCCTCAATATTTTGGAGTATATCCCATCTGTTCCTGGGAACTCACATGGATCAGTTCCTTGCAAACCCAACAGGAACACTAATTACATAGAGTCCATAATTATTCCTAATTACATAGGGTCTATATAGTCAAGACTTATGTAACTGTAGAGAGTCACTTTATTCAAAGTATCACTCACTGTACAGAGTCACTGTTAATTCAGGGCAAGGGCCACTCATTGTATAACTGTACAGAGTCAGTTTATTCAGGGTGAGGATCACTCACTGTGTAACTGTACAGAATCACTATATATTCAGGGTAAGGATCACTCACTGTGTAACTGTACAGAATCGTTGTTCATTAAGGGTAAGGATCACTCACTATGTAACTGTACAGAATCACTGTTCATTAAGGGTAAAGATCACTCACTGTATAACTGTACAGAGTCACTGTTTATTCAGGGTAAGGGTCACTGTGTAACTGCACAGAGACACTGTTTATTTAGGATAAAGATTGCTCATTGTGGAATGTATAGGGCAGGAGAGGTCCCAGTGGATTGTAAAATAGCCAGTGCTATGCCTTGGTTTAAGAAGGTAGCACGGATTAACTCAGTGAGCCTTATATCAGTGGTAGGGAAATTATTGGGAAGGATTCTTTGAGACAGGATTTACTCTCACTTGAAAATAAGTCGGAGTATTAGTGAGAGGCAACATGTTTTCTGAAGGGGAGGTTGTGTTTCATTAACTTGATCGAGTTTTTTGAGGAAGCGACGAAGATGGCTGATGAGGCCAGGACAGTGGATGTGGTCTACATGGACTTCAGTAAGGCTTTTAACAAGGTCACTTGTGGCAGAATGGTACAGAAGGTGAAGTCCCATGGGATCAGAGGTGAGCTGGCAAGATGGATACAGAACCGGCACGGTCATAGATGACAGAGTATAGCAATGGAAGGAGGTGTTTGTGAATGGAGATCTGGCATTCCTCAAGGATCAGTGCTGGGACCTTTTCTGCTCGTAATGTATATATAAATAATGTGGAGGAAAATGTAACAAGTTTGACTAGTAAGTTTGCGGACGACACAAAGGTTGAGGGAATTGTGGATAGCGATGAGGATCATCGGAGAATACAGCAGGATATAGATTGGGTGGAAAAATGGCAGATGAGTTTAATCTGGACAAATGTGAGGTAATGCATTTTGGAAGGTCTAATACAGATGGGAAGCATACAGTAAATGGCAGAACGCTTACGAGTATTGATAGGCCGAAGGATCTAGGTGTACAGTACACAGGTCACTGAAAGTGGCAATGCAGATGGAGAAAGTAGTCAAGTAGGCATATGGCTTGCCTTCAATTGGCTGGGCATTGAGTTTAAAAACTGGCAAGTCATGTTGCAGCTTTACAGAACATTAGTTAGGCCCCACTTGGAATATGGTTTTACCATCAAGGTGCACCTGCTTTTGTGCGCAAAAACTTGGTAAAGGCAGGTGTAAGGTGAGTACCATCATCCGCGTCCACCTCCATAACAGTTCCCCCTTTAAAAAGGCCTGAAAATGGCCGTGATCAAGACTGCGTCCAAAACGGGCACAATGGCCATTTGTATGCACTTAAATTGACTTAATGGGCTGCACACCTAACCTTACCGGTGTTTCCCTCTTTACCACTGCGTTCACCCATTCAGATTCAGCGTGAAACAGACATGCTCTACAAAAGTCCAATTTGGGTGCTCCACTTAGTGAAGAGGTCAGTGCCAAGCATCCAACGGATCTCTACTTGACATCAGTGGGAGGACAGGTTTACTGCCATTCTGCCTGTGATCAGTGAAAGGGAAGGAGGGGCCTGCTGCCATTCTGCCTGTGATGAGTGAGGGGGGAAGGGGGAGGGGAAGGGGGTTCTACTGCCACGCTGCCTGTGATCAGTGAAAGGGAAGGGGGTAGGGAGGAATCTGCTGCCATTCTGCCTGTGACCAGTGAGGGGGAAAGGGGAGGAGGGGAAGGGGGGTTGTCTGCTGCCATTCTGCCTGTGATCAGTGAGGGGGAAGGAGGGCCTGCTGCCATTCTGCCTGTGATCAGTGAGGGGGAAGGAGGAAATCTGCTGCCATTCTGCCTGTGATCAGTGAGGGGGAAGAGGGGCCTGCTGCCATTCTGCCTGTGATCAGTGAGGGGGAAGGAGGAAATCTGCTGCCATTCTGCCTGTGATCAGTGAGGGGGAAGGAGGGGCCTGCTGCCATTCTGCCTGTGATCAGTGAGGGGGAAGGAGGGGCCTGCTGCCATTCTGCCTGTAATCAGTGAGGGGGAAGGAGGAAATAGCCTGTGATTGGTGAGGGGGGTGGGGAGACAATGGGGTCTGTAATGTTGTGAAAGTTGGGCAATGTGGGAGTCAGGGGGAAGAGGTATTATCCAGCCTGGGAGCGATGTGGCAGTGGCAATGTATCCTTTTTCTCCTGCGCTTGCACAGTTGGAGGCGTCGATCAGAGCTGCAGGATTTTGGATGCATTAAGCCCATCGCCCACAGGCTTCTGCAGCATGATTCAGAATTACTGATATTTTTTTCAGGCAGAGTGCATATGGAGGCACCTGAGAGCAGGTCTAGAAGTCAGTTTCAAGTCTGTCCAGCACTTAGAATCAAAATGGTAAAATAGAGCCCTTACTTGTAAGTCTGGTTGCCACATTACCAGAAGGATGTTGAAGTTTTGGAGTGGATACAGAAAAGATTTACCAGGATGCTGCCTGGTATGGAGGGTATTAGCTATGAGGACAGGTCGGAGAAACTTGGTTTACTCTCACTGGAACAATGGAGATTGAGAGGTGACCTGATAGAAATCTACAAGATTATGAGAGGCAGTGGACAGAATGGATGGTCAGAAACTTTTTCTCAAGGTGGAAGAGTCAATTATTAGGGGGCACAGATTTAAATTGCAAGGGGCATGGGCTTATAGGAGGCAAGTTTTTTACACAAGAGAGTGATGGGTGCCTGAAATTTGCTATTGGAGGAGAGAGTGGAAACAGATATGATAGTGAACTTTAAAGGATATCTTGACAAGTACGTGAATGGGATGGGAATGGAAGGATATGGTCTGTGGAAGAGTAGGGGATTTTAGTTCAGTCAAGCAGCATGGTGAGTACAGGCTTGGAGGGCCAAAGGGCCTGTTCCTGTGTTGTAATTTCCTTTGTATTTTGAGTGCAGTAACATTTTCTTCATTGACCACACAAATTGCAGTTTCAAATACAATTAAAATAACTTCACCTTTATTAAGGAGTTAAATGCATGGCTAATAGACTTGTTATTTAGTATGCCACAACATTTTGTTAATTCTCATTTAAATAATAGAATTTAATTCAATATTAGGGAGTGGTTTTCTTTTGTGTCTTGTTCCCAAGACAAAAGTAGTCTGGGAATGTGTTTTCCATGTTTGTTCTAATTAGTATTAATAATTAGTATCAAGTTTCAAATTAGAATTTTTATTCTGAAATGTGAATCATAGAATCATACAGTGCAGGGTGAGGCCATTCGACCAATTGAGTCTGCACCAACCACAATCCCATCCAGGCTCTATCTCCATAACCCCATACATTACTCTAGCTAGTCTCCCTGATACTAAGGGGCAATTTAGCATGGTTAATCCACCGAACCCACTCATCTTTGCACTATGGGAGGAAACCGAAATGCCTGGAGGAAATCCACGCAGACAAGGGGGGAATGTGCAAACTCAACACAGACAGTAACCCAAGCTGAGAAGCGAACACAGGTCCCTGGCACTGTGAGCAGCAATGCAATCCACTGTGTCATCATATCGCCTGTGTTGAGAGATAATATCAATGAGGAATGTTATTCCAAATAGAGAATGTTCCATGTATTTAGAAAATATTGGAGGTGAATGCACTCTGTTCTTACAAATCAAGTATACTATTAAATATTTATTCATTTTGTAAAAATTGTTTTATAGAACATCCTGGCCCCTGAAACTACTTAATACACTACATCAGCAGATTTTAACTATGATCCAAATTTTTCCATTTATAGAGTTAGGTTGATAAAGACCAAAAGGAAAAAGGTAGGCCATTTGGTCCCTCAAGCCTGCTCCGCCTTTCAATGTGATTACAGTTGATCCAACATTCCTGCCCTTTCTCCATAACCCTTGATTGCTTTACTAATCAAAAATCTGTCTATCCCAACCTTAAATACGCACAAGGACTCAGTCCCACAGCTCTCTGTGGCAAAGAGTTCCAAAGACTCACAGCCCTCTGAGAAATGAAAGTCATCTTCATCTCAGTATTAAATTAGCACCCCTTCATTCTGAGATTATGTCCTCTGGTTCTAAGCTCTTCCCTGAGTTGAAACATCTTCTTAGTATTTATACTGTCAAACCACTTAAGAATCCTATATATTTCAATGAGATCACCTCATTCTACTAAATTCCAATGAGTAGGGTCCCAACTTACATAGAACGTAGAACTTGTTTAACATTTCCTCATAAGACAATCTCTCCGTACCGGAGATCATTCCAGTGAATCCTTCTCTGAATTGTCTCCAACGAATTAATGGGTCGGATTCTCCACCCATGCTCTCATGAAGACTGGAGATAGTCGCCTAAACTCAATGGTCCTTTGAATGGTCCACTGAACTTTTTGTCTTGCCAGCTATGATTCCTGAGGCAGCTGAGATGGGAAAATCTCGACCAATGTCTTTTCTTAATTAATTTCTCTGTTATAATAGTGAGGGAAGTGTTTCAGATAGACGTGATAATCTTTCATGCATCAGTAGCTCTAGAGTAATTTGAAAATACTTTGGTTCCTTTCCTTGCTTTGGAAAGTATATACTTTGTTGAATTTGTTTCTGTCAAAGTCTGTTCAGAGATATATGGCTGCAAGATAGCACTGCCATTGAAAGACAGGTGAGAGAAAATGTTCTGAACTGCCCCTATCTGGGTTCTGGTTGGTACCTCATAATTCAGGCAGATGTTTGGACACTTTTCAAACAATCCAATTTGAAGACATTTTCTATTGGCAAGTATTTATTTTCTATGAGTTGAATTTTGATCCTATTTTGAACTGTGATCCTATATCCTGGATGAAGATTAAACACTTATAATGTTGAAGTGATAGCTTGGGAAATAATATGACTGATTGTCATTTTGTGTTCATTCTCTGTTGGAAATGCATTTACTTTTATACAGCAGGCCTAATAGTTGTTTAAGACAGTCACTAGGATAAGGTAGCCTGAATATGCTTGTGCTCATTTTGCACCAGAATTCTAAAATTGAAGATATTTGCCTTCTAACCAAAATGTGAAAATATTGCTCCTCAGGTCCCCTTTAAATCTTTCTTCCTCACCTTAAACCTATGCCCTCTAGTTTTTGACTCCCCTACCTTAGGGAAAAAATCTTGGCTATTGATTTTATCTATGCCTGTCATGATTTTATAAATCTCTATAAAGTCATTCCTCATCCTCCTACGCCCCACGGAAAAAAAGTCTCAACCTCTGTTTATAATTCAAACCTTCCAGTCCCTGTAACACACTTATCAATATTTTTTCACTCTTTCCAAGTGAATAACATCTTTCCTATTGCAGTAATGTAGATAAATAGGGCAGTCAAGCTGTGCACAATAATAAGAAATGAGATAGGTGGAGAGATAATCTTTCACCGATGGTCGCTGAGGGATAAGCTAGAAGAAACCACTGACCTTTTTTAAATGCAGCAATGGGATCTTTCACTAAGAGACTAGATAGAGCCTCAGTTGAATGAATGTCCAAGAAGAAGCATCTCCAGCAATGTAATTCTCTCTCAGCAGATGACCAAAATGTCACCTCAAGTTATGAGTTCAGATCCCAGATTGACCCTGAAGCACATCTGTCTAACTAAGAGCCTTAAGAGGTCTGACAACTCCAGGTTTAAGTCCAACCGATTTATTTGATTGTAAACTCACAAGCTTTCAGGGTTTGCTCTTTGTCAGGTGAATGGAGAGTTCTGGCCTCAGACAGAGCGTATAAGAGCACAGACAGTTTACAGACAGTCTGTGTTGTTATATGCTCTGTCTGAGGCCAGAACTTTCCATTCACTCGACGAAGGAACCTGGTGTTGTCAGACTTTTTACTGTGTTTACCCCAGTCCAACGCCAGCATCTCCGTATCATAACTAAGAGCCACCATTACTAATACAGAGCCAAGCTCGAAAACTGATGATCTGTGAAGGAGTCAAGAGATGTAATGAAGGGGTAGCATTTTGTGTTGCTAAAACTAATTCAAGCAAAATGTCTGCTAGGTCTGAATTTGAAAATGTCTTTCTCGCGGTGCATTAAGGATCTGTAGGTAACTGGGTGGATCTCAGGATAACATTGTGGTCTATGATTAATTACAGTCTATGATTCTCAGCTTGATTTACTGATGATGATAAGACCCTTGTTTTCAGCTTGGGATCTGGCCATCTAAATCAATGCCCATTGGCTAACACATGGAAGCTCGAAAGAAGGCTGGGGAGGGTTGGTTTAGTGACAGTGGATTGATTCAACTAGGGTATCAAAAACCACTCATGGTCAAAGACAAGTCCAGGCATAAAGGAACATGACTGAAGGGGAAACTGCACATGCAATGGTAAAGGGAAGCCATCAAAAGAGAACCAAGGACATGGGTGGAACTCATGAATATATACATAGACTATGAGGTTTAGCTTTCAATTATACAATAACCACATCAATAATAATTGTCCTGGAAAAGCTACATTTATCATAGAATCAGACAATCCCGACAGTGCAAAAGGAAGCTGTTTGGCCCATTAAATTTCCACCATCTCTCTGACAGAGAGTCTTACCCAAACCGTCTTCTAGGCCCTATCTGCATAACCACATGCAGGGTATTCAAATCTGAAGAGTGTGTGACTGTTATTGTACTCAGCCTGGCTAACTTCTCTTCATGTTGGCTGTGGTAACATGGTTCCTTTAAGGGACAATCCTTTGTGATTGAGCTGGACCCCCAGAGCAGCTGCGCGGGAACCCAGGCCAATTGGGATGTCCTGGGTTGGAAGGATCTTCAGTTGGGGGCGAGGGAGGAAAGTGAATAGATCTATGCATATATTCTGATGGTACCCTTATTCTGTAAATCATTATATTAGTTTAATAAAACCTTTGCTGTTGGAGTGACATCGAGTTGCTTCTAGTTATTACAAAAGCAAAGGAAGAAATGACTGGCGACTAAGACCACTATCTGATTCAACATTAATCAGTTGAAATCTCCCAAAAATTACAAGCCCTAATTTCTTACAGCGCTAAGTTGTGTGATGGGACCCAAGGCCACTACCACAGCAGATTTAGGCAGGAACAGGGAGATGGCAAGACAAACATTTCCCCAAATATTAAAAATTCCATTTGCCTTCTTAATTACCTGCTGCGCCTGCAAACCAATTCCTTGAGATTCCACCACAAGGACACCCAGGTCCCTCTGCACAGCAGCATGCTGCAATTTTTTACCATTTAAATAATAGTTCATTTTGCTGTTATTCCTACCAAAATGGATGACCTCACATTTACCAACATTGTACTCCATCTGCCAGACTCTCACCCAATCACTTAGATTTTCTATATCCCTTTGCAGACGTTTAGCATCCTTGCACATTTTGCTCTTCCACTCATCTTAGTGTCATCTGCAAATTTTGATGCACTACACTTGATCCCTAACTCCAAATCATCTATGAACATTATGAACAACAGCGATCCCAACGTTGATCCCTGAGGCACACCATGAGTTACTGATCGCCAACCAGAAAAATACCCATTTACCCTCACTCTTTGCTTTCTGTTAGTTAACAATCCTCTATCTATGCTAATATATTACCCATAACACCGTGCACCTTTATCTTATGTAGCAATCTTTCGTGTCTTTGGTCTTTTGATATTTTTACTTCCATAATTTGATTTGGCCTGATGTAAGATCCTTTCAATGCTTCAATTCTAATGACACTAATAGTTAAGGGAGCTGATGAAATTGAGTAAATCCTGTATTTCTCAACATCTTAATTTCCCATCAGCTATGGCATTTCTGAGGCTTGGAATTAGGACAAAGTAATGTTCTGCTTTGTAAAATTGAGGAAAAGACAATTCCCATCTCAAAATCCACGTACCCAAGTCCCCAGTCAATCTGACTTCCTTACAATCAAATTGTCAACTTCCCATAGGTCTCTTTACAAAGTTAATGTAATAAAAGAAACATACTTTTTTCATATTCACAGCAATAATAATTGTCCTGGAAAAGCTACACTTACCGTAGAATCAGACAATCCCGACAGTGCAAGAGGAAGCTGTTCGGCCCATTAAATTTCCACCATCTCTGTGACAGAGAGTCTTACCCAAACCGTCTTCGAGGCCCTATCTGCATAACCACATACATTTACCATGGCAAATCTGTCTAATTAACATATTTTTGGTACTAAGGAGCAATTTGGCATGGTGAATCAACCTAACCTGCACATCTTCGTCCTGTGGGAGGAAACCAGAGCACCCGGAGGAAACCATGCAGCCATGGGGAGAACCCCACATTGTCAGTGACCCGAGGCTGAAATCAAACCCGGGTCCAAATCACTATGGGGCAACAGTGTTAACCACTGTCCAATTGTGCAGCCTAGTCATTTATCTGCTAGGAGGGTGAAGATTTATTTCTAGATTGTTATTTCCATTGCTTCTGGAATCACAAAGTGACAGTTGAATAGGTTGCAAAGATGTTGCTAAATCAACATTATGTTACTATACCCTCTCAAAAGGCCTCTCCAAAAGAGAAGAGACATCTCCAAAATGAGACTTGACCACTCCAAAAGGAGACCTATCCCCTCCAAATGGTGCTTGAAGATTAGGATATGACTGAAATGTAAATATATATGTTCTGTATTTCTATGCTTCTATGTTTCCATTTTCACTATTGAAGCTGCTACAGTGGAAGATACAAATGTTTTAGCTATTGCCTCATTGAATATAAATGCATAACTGGCCTTAATTTTGTTTGAGGCATTGAAAATTGATCACATTGCCAGATCTGATAACATTTAAACTTAAATGCTCTTGGAAATTGGAGAGCTATTATGCCAGGCATTAATCTCATTGCTTAATAGTTCTTTGAAATCTGGACTAGTTTGAATTGATTGAAAAAAGTTGCATGAATGCTTCCATATATGTACTAAGTACCATTCATTAATATCTAGATAGGAACACAAGAGCAAGAGAAGGCTACTCAGCCCCTTGAGCTTATTCTGCCATTACGTTTTTTTATTCATTCATGGTACTTGGGTATTACTACCCAAGTATTACTGGGTATTACTGGGTATTGGGTATTACTGTTGGATAGCTATAGGTTATCCAGGAGGGAGCTGGATAGCTATAGATTAGCCAGGAGGGAGCTAAAGAGTGAATTGAGGAGAGCTAAGAGAGGACACGAGAAGACTTTGGCTGATAGGATTAAGGAGAATCCTAAAGCTTTCTTTAGATATGTTAAGAATAGAAGATTGGTTAGGACAAGATTAGGGCCAGTCATAGACAGCAGTGGGAAGTTGTGCGTGGAGCCTGAAGAGATTGGAGAGGTACTGAATAAATATTTCTCTTCGGTATTCACGCAGGGTGATGTAAATGTAGTTATGGAGAACACTGAGGTACAGGGTAGCAAACTGGAAAGTATCGAAGTAGATAGGGAGGATGTGCTAGATATTCTCGAGGGTTTGAAGTTGGATAAGTCCCCTGGGCCGGACGGGATTTACCCTAGGATTCTCTGGGAGGCAAGAGAGGCGATTGCAGAGCCTCTGGCTCTGATCTTCAGGTCGTCGTTGGTTACGGGTGTGGTTCCGGAGGACTGGAGGATAGCGAATGTTGTCCCATTGTTCAAGAAGGGGAAGAGAGACCTTCCAGGGAATTATAGGCCAGTGAGTCTTACTTCTGTTGTGGGCAAAGTATTGGAGAGAATTATTAGGGATAGGATTTATAGTTATTTAGAGAGAAATGAATTGATTGGGGATAGTCAGCATGGTTTTGTGAAGGGTAGGTCGTGCCTTACTAACCTCATTGAGTTTTTTGAAAAAGTGACTAAAGAGGTGGATGGGGGTAAGGCGGTTGATGTGGTATATATGGACTTTAGTAAGGCGTTTGATAAGGTGGCCCATGGAAGACTTCTGCAGAAAATGCAGATGTATGGGATAGAGGGTGATTTAGCTAATTGGGTTAGGAATTGGCTAGCAGATAGAAGACAGAGGGTGGTGGTTGATGGGAGATATTCATCGTGGAGTTCGGTGACAAGTGGTGTACCTCAGGGGTCTGTTTTGGGGCCCCTGCTGTTTGTAATTTTTATAAATGATCTGGATGAGGGTATTGAAGGATGGATTAGTAAATTTGCAGATGACACTAAAGTCGGTGGAGTGGTAGATAGTGAAGAGGGGTGTTATAGTTTGCAGAGAGACTTGGAAAAGTTGCAGAGCTGGGCCGAGAGGTGGCAAATGGAGTTTAATGTGGAAAAGTGTGAGGTAATGCACTATGGCAGAAATAATAAATGTGTAGAGTATAGGGCAAATGGTAGGATTCTTAGTAGTCTAGATGAACAGAGGGATCTTGGTGTGTATGTGCATAGATCCCTGAAAGTAGGCAGTCAGGTCGAGAAGGTTGTTAGGAAGGCATATGGAGTCTTGGCTTTTATTGGTAGAGGGATTGAATTTCGGAGCCGCAACGTCATGTTGCAACTGTACAAAACTCTAGTGCGGCCGCACTTGGAGTATTGTGTGCAGTTCTGGTCCCCACATTATAAGAAAGATGTGGAGGCATTGGAGAGGGTACAGAGGAGGTTTACCAGGATGTTGCCTGGTATGGAGGGCAGGTCTTATGAAGAGAGGCTGAGGGATTTGAGGTTGTTTTCGTTAGAAAGGAGGCGGCTAAGAGGAGACCTTATCGAAACATATAAGATGATTAGAGGTTTAGATAGGGTGGACAGTGATAGCCTTTTTCCTAGGATGGAGAAAGCTAGCACGAGGGGACACAGCTTTAAATTAAGGGGTGATAGTTATAGGACGGATATCAGAGGTAGGTTCTTTACCCAAAGGGTGGTTCGGGAGTGGAATGCCCTGCCTGCAGCAGTTGTAGATGCGCCAAGTTTGGTGGCGTTTAAGAGGTTAGTTGATAAGTATATGGAAGAGAAGGGAATGGTTTAGTTTGGAGGGGCATTGCTTTTTATATTGGTCGGCGCAACATCGAAGGCCGAAGGGCCTGTTCTGTGCTGTAATGTTCTATGTTCTATGTTCTACTACTTACTACAGTATTTATTGCCCATCCCTGGTTAACCTTGAACTGAGTGACTTGCTAGGCTATTTCAGAGGGCAGTTGAGAGAGAATCACACTGTTATAGATCTGGAGTCATTTGTAGGCCAGACCAAGTAAGAACAGCAGATTTCTTTCTCTAGGAGACATTAATGAACCACATGGGTTTTTCCTCACAATTAACAATTATTTCATAGTCATCTGCAGATTCTTAATTCCAGACATTTTTTATTATATTCAAATTTCACCATCTGTCATGGTGGAGTTTGAACCCAGGTCATAGAACATAGAACATAGAACATTACAGCGCAGAACAGGCCCTTCGGCCCTCGAAGTTGCGCCAACCAATTAAGAAAAAGCAATGACCCTCTAACCTAAACCATTCCCTTTTCATCCATAAACTTATCTACTAACCTCTTAAACGCCACCAAACTTGGTGCATCTACAACTGCAGCAGGCAGGGCATTCCATACCCTTACCACCCTCTGGGTAAAGAACCTACCTCTGACATCCTTATTGAAACATATAAGATGATTAGAGGTTTAGGTAGGGTGGACAGTGATAGCCTTTTTCCTAGGATGGAGAAAGCTAGCACGAGGGGACACAGCTTTAAATTAAGGGGTGATAGTTATAGGACGGATATCAGAGGTAGGTTCTTTACCCAAAGGGTTGTTAGGGAGTGGAATGCCCTGCCTGCGGCAGTTGTAGATGCGCCAAGTTTGGTGGTGTTTAAGAGGTTAGTTGATACGTATATGGAAGAGAAGGGAATGGTTTAGTTTGGAGGGTCATTGGTTTTTATATTGGTCGGCGCAACATCGAAGGCCGAAGGGCCTGTTCTGTGCTGTAATGTTCTATGTTCTATCCGTCCTATAACTACCACCCCTTAATTTAAAGCTATAAGGTCCCCAGATCTTTAGCTGAATTTCTGGAGTAATAATCTAACAATAAGGCCATTATCTCCCCATTTACACAGATTATGGCTGATCTGTATCTTATTTGACGTCAGCGGTAGGGAAGCTGTTGGAGGGGATTCTTAGAGATAGGATGTATAGGCACTTAGAGCGTTGCAATCTGATTAGGGATACGCAGCATGGATTTGTTAAGGGGAGGTCGTGCCTTACAAATCTGGTAGAATTTTTTGAGGAGGTGACGAAAACAGTGGACGAAGGGCGAGCCATTGATGTTGTCTATTTGGATTTTAGTAAGGTGTTTGACAAAGTCCCTCATGGGAGGTTAGTCGAGAAGGTCAAGGCAAATGAGATACAAGGACAGGTAGCTATATGGATAAGTAACTGGCTTGGTAATAGGAGACAGAGAGTAATAGTGGAAGGGTGTTGCTCTAGCTGGAGGTCAGTCACTAGTGGTGTGCTGCAGGGCTCGGTACTGGGACCTCTTCTATTTGTAATATATATAAATGACTTGGAACAAGGAGTAAGTGGAGTGATCAGCAAGTTTGCAGACGATGCAAAGATGGCTGGACTTGCGGATAGTGAGGAGTATTGTCAGGCGATGCAGCAGGACATTGATAGGCTGGTAGCTTGGGCAGACAGATGGCAGATGGAATTCAATCCTGATAAATGTGAGGTGATGCATTTCAGGAGAAAGAATGTAGTGGGGAGGTATATGATAAAGGATAAACCTATTAAGAGTATAGAAACGCAGAAGGACCTGGGGGTGCAGGTGAACAAGTCTCTGAAGGCGGCAGAGCAAGTGGAGAAGGGTTGTGAAGAAAGCATATGGGATACTAGCCTTTATAGGAAGGGGTATAGAGTACAAGAGCTGGCCTTTAATGTTGCAGTTGTATAAAAAGCTGGTTAGACCTCATTTGGAATACTGCATCCAGTTCTGGTCGCCTTACTACCAGAAGGAAGTGGAGACTCTGGAGAGAGTGCAGAGGAGGTTTACCAGGATGCTGCCTGGTATGGAAGGTCTGAGTTATGAGGAGAGATTAGGCAAATTGGGACTGTTTTCCTTAGAAAGACGTAGACTTAGACGAGATCTGATAGAGGAGTACAAGATTTCGAAGGGGATTGATAGAGTAAACAGGGTTACGCTTTTTCCTAGGATGGACTCAAACAGCACGAGGGGTCACGGGCTTAGGGTGAGGGGGGTAAGGTATAATTTGGATGCCAGAGGGAGTTTTTTCACACAGAGGGTGGTGGGGTATGGAATGCGCTACCAAGTAAAGTGGTGGAGGCAGGTACTCTGGAGATATTTAAGAAATACTTAGATGGGCACATGAACAGAATGGGTATGGAGGGGTATAGAAAACTGATTTAAAATAGGGATCATGAGCCTTGGGAGTCCCTGGGAAGTGTTTAAATAGATGATGATATTGATGTACTTGTTTTTATCCTACAGGTGCTTTGGTCCACCTTGTTGTCTAACGAGGGGCATACACGCGATGGGTCGTGAGCGGACTGCTCTTGGATCTTTTTCGAGAATATCCTAGTGCTTCACGTTGTTAGTGTACGCTTGACCTGGACCATTTGATGGGCAACACGACAGCTCAGTGACTATCGCTGTGCTCTGCAGATACATGGATTTGGGCCTGTGTCTGTGGGAGTTTGCGCATTCTCCCCGTGCTTGCGTGGGTTTTCTCCGGGAGCTTCGGTTTCCTCCCACATCCCAAAGATGTGCTCTTAGGCTAATTGGCAAAACAAATTCTCCCTAAATTGTCTCAAATTTGGTTTTTAATCCATAGATCTATAAAATGGACAGGGATCGCAGGTAGAGATGGGAACATCGAGGTGGCAGCGCGGGCTCGTTGGGCCAAAGGGCCTGTTTCCCGTGCTGTTTTGTTCTTTGTTCTCTTTGCTCTTTGTTAAATTTATTTACGCAGCTCTGTAATTCAGGTTTTTAATAATAATGAATTTTTAGTTATTCTAAAAATTAATGTTTCATGGTTCAAAATAAAATGCCAATTCATTTGAGAAGCATAGTTTTACTAACATGTGGAGACTCAAATAATTAATACATATTAAAACACCATAATAGAATATTGAGATGGAAGTTAATATTGAGATGGAGATGAATTGTATGCGAGGGTTAGGGAGAAAGGGAGAGTGTGTGCGAGGGATAGAGGGGAAGGGAATGTGTGTGTGAGGAGATGGGAGGAAGGGAGAATGTGCAAGGAGTGTGGGGGGAGGGAGCATGAGGGCTAGGGAAGAAGGGAGAGTGTGTGCAAGGGACAGAGAGGAAAGGAGAGTGTGTTCTGAAGGGTGGGGAGGAAGTGAGAGTACGTGGTCTATTTTGTTCCACATTCTCCATCTCAGCTCCAACATTATGATCCATCACATTTCTACCTCTCTTCAGCTCTGTAGAAGAGACATATAGATTCAAAACGTTAACTCTATTTCTCTGTTTGTAAATGCTGTTGACCTTCTGAGCTATCCATCATTTTCTGTTTTTATTCATTATGTTTATCGTCAGCAACTGCAAGACCAACAGAACTGGCACTGCTCCAATCACATGCATCACATCTTCTTAGAGATATCTAAATCCAGAGAGGAGAAAATCAGATTTCATGGAGGTAAAAGCAAAATCTAAAATACAACTTTAAGCAATATAAGTATATATAAATTGAGCTGTCAGAAGAGGAGGCGAGTATAATTACAACATTTGAAAGATATTTGGGCAGATACATGGATAGGAAATGTTTCAAATGATATTAGTCAATCGCAGGCAAATGGGACTAGTTGAGTTCAGGACATCTGGCCAGCTGAAGGGCCTGTTTCCATGCTGTATATCTCCATGACTCTACAGCTGTGAATGCACACCCAAAATATTTGGATGGTTCTGTCATGTCTTTAAAGACATTATATAGTCACAGATTCTTTCTTTACTTCAAAGCTGTAGAAGTGCAGGGCCCTTTACATGAAGGATGCAATTCCTGCTTGCTAGTTTATAACCTGCAGAGTTTGGGGTGACTTTGGCAAACACTTTTTGGAAAGGCTGCAGATTTCATCTTCAAAATATTAATTAGTGCAGAAAATGAAGAGAAACGTATGAAGAAAATATAGTTTAGTACAGATTGATTTTGTTATTCTGTCTTGGGGAGTTCAAAGATATGAAAGAACTGGCCTGAAAATCTGTTAAAGTGACTTGGATGTTTCATCAAAGGCTTGGTTAATGTTGTACGGTAATATGTCTGCTGATGTAGAGAAACTGACATAAGATCCATGCTGTGTTTGTTTACTAATGGCTTTGAAATAATACTGGCATGAAATCTATTTCTCAGCGGAAATAAATAGCCTATATATGAAGAGTTCCAATCATTGTCTGACTCACTTTCCTAGAATTAGGCATGGCATGCGAATCTTCTAAATTTACAAATACAGCAAATAAAACAAACCGTCTGTTATTTATATCAATACTAAGCACATTTGACATTTTCTTTACTAACCACCAAAATCAAATTAATCAATTTGATTTTACTTTATAACTAACTTTGAGGGAGTATCCACATTAAAGCAGGAAACAATTGAGAAACATGTCTCTATTCGTGAAATGGAAATTAACCTTGGCCTAAGTGTTCCTCAAGACTTCAGCATCTACGTCTCATACTGACACACCTTCACTCTCGAATGTAGGTAGAAGCCTGGACAGAGGTAGATGTATAAAGCATGAAACAAACTATCAACTATACAGCCAAGGCAGCTATTGCACTGAAAGCAATCTAATCAATAACTGTAATTAATTGAGAGTCAGCTAGTACCATTTTGCATGCAGCGAGGTAGGGTACTTTGAATCCTTTTTAATGAAGAGTGACATTTTAATTTATTATCTGGAAATTACTAAAACTGGTAAGTTGCAAGTATTAAATAACTGCTGGAGGCTGAGGGAAAGAAGGAAGAACCTTAGTTTGAGCTATCGGTTAGAACTAGAGAGCATGAGAGAGAGAGTGAGACATTCCAGGCCTGATCCTCCCAAAAAAATTCTAAATGCTGAATTGGTGGGAGAAGTGGTGTAAATCATGATTGTTTCTCCAGTAGGATTTTGGACTCAAATTGCCCACAATCTGCAGAGGTTACAATCGTGAATATCATTGAAAGCTTTGGGGGTAGGGGAGGTCGAGGCCTATTCATACCTGAGTCTGACAGTTCCGGAACTCTGCACATGTGCAGTGGCCCCAATCTGTCAGCCTCCTGTTCGCTGGCCAACCAGGACCCTCGCAATTCTGTCCCTTCCTAACTCTCCCTGGCCTGATTGCAGCCCTCGTGCCCATTCCTGGGCCAGCCCCCATACCTCCCCCCACCCTGGCAGACCAGGTCCCCCCGCCCCCGCATGCCAATTGCTGGCCTCCTTCCAGTCCTAACCAATCACAATGCAGGATGGTGGTGGGACCACCTACCCCACTGACTATCCAATAGGTCCTTGTCCCAGCAGGCCTTGCCTTTAGGCCCAGCCCCCTTGGCACTGTCCAATTGTCAGTGGGCAGCGACAAGGTCCTCGCAGGGCATGGGCACTTTGCTCCTTGAGCGGTGCATAGGCTGGCATTGCCAGGATACCCATACCTGGGCAGCCTTAATTGCCCCCTCCGTCTCCAAAAGTAGGTTGCTACTCTAAACTCTGCTGTAGTGAAACATTCCAGGTGGGGTAGGAAATGCTATCAGGCCCAGAGAATTCTGTCCTGGGTCTGATAATAGCATTTAAATTACATTACAAATAGATTAAAATCACTTACCTGGTCTTCTTGCTGCTTTCCGGTGTGTCTGGACTGCAGCTAATCTGTGGCAGTGGGAGATGTGCATGCATCGAAATCCTGCAAAATGGCTGACACATGCATCTCCCAACCCAACCCACCAAAAAACTAGTACGTCACGATGGGAGAATCAGTCTCTCCATTACTAGTTTATTCACAGCATGCAGGGATAATTTATCAGTCAAATTCTGTCAGCAAATCCTCATTGGCCATTGTTGTGGAGGGAGTTGTTTGCAGAGCTGCTCCTTGACTAAATTTCCAGCTAATGGATCATTGAATAGTAATAACGATACTCTGATTTATATGAAATAATAGTACAGATGAAAGACAAATCTTGGTTCATCTATCATCCAAAAATTCCCCTGTTGCAACAGCCAATCAATTCTGAAGTGACTCTAAGATTTTGACTTCCATGACTCTATCAATTTGAAATATTGACCAATCTTTGTGTGCTTTATTCCTTGATTTTCTTTTAACTGTGTTGAACAGATGTGTTTCTGTATTACTCTCACAGATAAGAGTATTTTGCAGGATTTGCCTTTCCCTTGCTATTCCCTATACTGCATAATTTTTTTGCTATTCATTTAAGGGGTGCGGGCTTGATTGGCTGGACCAACATTTATTATCCAATCTTAACTGTCCTTGAGAAAGTGGTGGTGAACCCACAATGCTGTTGGGAGGGGAATTCTAGGATTATGACCCACCAACACTGAAGGAAAAATGATATGTTTCCAAGTCAGAATGGTGAGTGGCTGGAAGAAGTTTCCAGATGGTGGTGTTCCCAAGTATCTGCTACTCTTGACCCTCAAGATCAGAGTAGTCTTGGGTTTGAAAGGCACTGTCTAAGGAGCCTTAGTTAGCTCCTGAAGTGCATCTTAGAGATGGTGTACATACTGCTCCCATTGTATGTTGCTGATGGAGGGAGTGAATGTTTGTGGAAGGGATGCCAATCAAGTGGGCCGCTTTGTCCTGGTTGATGTTGCTAAAGCTGTACTCATCCAGGAAATTGCAGAGTTTTCCATCACACTCCTGACTTATGCATTGTAGAAGGTAGGCAGGTGTGGAGATACAGGAAGTGAGTTATTAGCTGTATGATTTCTGGCCTCTTTGACTTGTTCTTGTAACCACACTATTTATTTGTCTAGTCCAGTTCTGCTTCTGGTCAACAGTAACCCCTAGGATGTTGATAGTGGAGAATTCAGTGATGTTAATGCCATTGAAACTGGAGCACCTGGAGGAAACCCACGCAGACACAAGGAGAATGTGCAAACTTTGCAAGGGCAGTGACGCAAGCTGTAAATCAAACCCAAGTCCCTGAGCGCTGAGAGGCAGCAGTGCTAACCACTGTGCCACTGTGCCACTATTTCCAACGTCGTATTTAATTTGCCCAATCTTTACTCACTCACTTAACCTATGTCCCTGATCTCTGTATAGCCTCCTCACTTTTTCTTCACAATTTACTTTCCTTCCTATCTTTACACCATCAATAAATTTAGCAACTACCCCTTCATCCAAGTTATTTATGTAAGTTGTAAGAAGTTGAGGCAACAACACAGATCCTTGTGGCATGCCATTCATTGCAAACTGCCAAACAGAAGAAGACTCATTTATACCAATGCTCTGTTTCTTGTTAACTAATTAATCTTTAATTCATGCCAATATATCCCCCCTACACTATGAGATCTTATTTTATACAATAATCTTTGGTGTGGCATCTTGTCACATGGCCTTATGGGAATCTAAGTACAATGCACCCTTTCGTTTCTCTTTATTCACAGTACATGTGACACCTTTAGTAAATTTCAATAAATCAGTTAAACATGGTTCCTCTTACACAAAACCAGGTACGTAATCCTCATGACTTGCCTGGGTTTGCAAAACCTCACTTACTGTACTGTCTGGAGACAATACACTTCTCTTTAACCTATGCCTA
The DNA here is from genome assembly GCA_024679065.1 of Sphyrna mokarran. Lineage (NCBI taxonomy): Eukaryota > Metazoa > Chordata > Chondrichthyes > Carcharhiniformes > Carcharhinidae > Sphyrna > Sphyrna mokarran. The sequence continues at coordinate 109,654,054 of JAGIQG010000005.1, forward strand.
ATGCTCTTTCCACTCACATTGCTGGCAGCTTTAAGAATTGAATAGCAGATTAGTTGTAAAGACTCGCATTCTAATCAGTATCCTATAAACTGTGCTGTTATACACTCTGTCTGAGGCCAGAACTCTCCATTCACCTGTTGAAGGGTAAACCTTGAAAACTTGTGAATTTACTATCAAATCAATCGGTTGGACTTAAACCTGGTGTTGTCAGACTTCTTACAGTGTTTACCCAATCTGGGCCAGTTGCTTTCCGTAGGTTGACCTTTGAGAAAGCAGCCCTGACATCTGCAATGGTGACCCCAAATACAGATTCATCCAGGGCTTCCAGGGTGGAGGGCATGCTCTCGTTGACCTCTTGCTCAAAACAGGCATAAAATGCATTGAGCTCATCAGAGAGGAGTGCGCTGGAGTCGGCGATTTTATATGCCTTCATCTTATAACCTGTTGTGTCTTGTAGACTTGCCATAGTCGGCGGAGGTCAGCGTGGCTAGCCTGTGACTCTAGCTTGGTCCAGTACTGTCTTTTGGCATCTTTGACCAATCTCCTTAGATCGTACCTGGCTTTCTTGTATAGGTCAGTGGTGCCTGATTTGAATGCCTCAGCCCTGGACTTCAGCAAGCACTGGATTTCCCTGTGCATCCATGGTTTCCAGATGGGGAATATGTATGCGGGAGTTTGCGTGTTCTCCCCTTGGTTGCGTGGGTTTCCTCCGGGTGCTCCGGTTTCCTTCCACATCCCAAAAATGTGCTCTTAGGCTGATTGGGTAACAAATTGTCCCTATATTGGTCCCTATATGGGAATCTTCATCAATAGGCATAGCCTAAAGTCAAGGATATGTCATTAAGACATTAGGACGGCGGCGTGGGCTCGTTGGGCCGAAGGGCCTGTTTCCTGTGCTATGTCGCTCTTTGTTCTAATACATGGATTTGCTTCTTTCAGACAGCACTCTGTCTTCTACACTTACTAATGAAGTGAGTTAGTGTCGTGGTTCAGGATGGTCGCAGAGTTTTTAAATACTGTCCAGTCTACTGACTCCAAGCAACCCCACAGGAGATCATCCGATCCCTCAGACCAACATTGCATGTCTTTTCCCTGACGGATTCTCCTGCTTCAGTTTTTGCTTATAAGCTGGGAACAGACGCACGGCCTTGTGGTTTGATTTGCCAAAGTGTGGGCAGGCAATAGAACAAAGAACAAAGAAAATTACAGCACAGGAACAGGCACTTTGTCTCTCCAAGCCTGCACCGATCATGCTGCCCAAATGAAGTAAAATCCTTACCCTTCCGGGGACCATATCCCTCTATTTTCCTTCTATTCATATATTTGTCCAGATGCCCCTTAGAAATCACTATTATATCTGCTTCCAATATCTTTCCTGGCAATGAGTTCCAGGCACCCTGTGTGTAGATCGGGCAGTGGGGGCCTGACAACCCCTGGGCATGGTCATCTGACAGTGCCAGCTTGTGCACTCTGGCAAAGCCCAAGAGGCAAAGAGCCCATACCCGCTGGGGTGGGGCCTATTGTGAGTAGGACATTGGGGCAATGGATGGAGGCGGAGGATCCTGCTGCCACTCTGCATGGGGGTCGGTCTCAGTGGAGGGAGGGCAAAGATTTGTGCAGGCTGGGAGAGATGCGTGATTAGTGAGCCTAGCGCTCACTCGTCCAGACTCACTTGAGGGATAGGTTCAAGAGGGATGGGTTATGTCTGAACTGCAGGGGGACTAACATCCTGCCGGGGAGATTTGCTAAAGGTACTCGGGAGGGTTTAAACTAGTTCAGCAGGGTGGTGAGATCCAAAGCAATAGGGAAACAGAAGAGAAATTTGTGGACAGTACGGAAGTTAAAGAGAGCACATAAAATAGTAAAGGCAGTGTCAGTAATCCTAGTACCAGAGAGATCAGACAGAAGCAAGACTGAGAGCAAGGGAAGTCCAGATTAAATTACATTTAGGGAGGGGAAGGACTTGCAGCTCAATGTTCCAGGGTACAGATGCTATAGGAAAGATAGAACAGGAGGTAAGAGAGGAGGGGGAGTTGCATTTTTGATTAGGGAAAACATCACTGCCGTACTGAGAGGAGATATATAAGTTGCCTCCTTATGGAGACTTTTAAGTTTGTAATAACATAGACTTTCTCTTCAGCTGATTATTATTGAAAAGCCTTCCCTGCAGATCAGAAAACGGAACAAGTGTAAGTAAAGGGCTACACGTTAATGACCCTGCATGACTGTTATTGGACAACAAATTTTATGAAATTGGGTACACAATATAGAAGCAGACTAAAATTACACCCAGAGCCTCCCCACTAAAGATCACAAAGGAACAGACACAGACTAGCAGGCAAGGACATGCTTTTAGAATACAAATGAGGGCCAGCACACAAAGGGAACCGGACAGGATGGCACCTACAGGAACTAAATTAAAAAGTACACCCCCATCCCACCAAATCAGCAACTCTGACCTAATCAAGTAACCCTCTATGGAGGTCCCTAAAGATTAGCATAACTAAGGAAGCATCCCTGGCCCCTCAAACTTCCTGAGAATAGTCACACACCCATTGCTCAAATCCTGGAGGTTCTAGTCCATTAATAACCCATCAGACAGAAACGATTAACACACGCTTAAACTCATCGTTACAATATTTGAAGGCATCGAAACAGGTTGGTCAAAGTTGAATACCGTAAATAAAACATTAGTATTTGAATTGTACAAGACATTAAAGTTCAGGTATAACTGTAGCCCATTGTGGCGGGTCTTTAGAGTGCTTTCAGGACAATTCGGTTTGTATGACCTGACTGTACCTCCGTCAACGTTAAAGAAAATAAAGCCGTTACATTCTTGAACTTCACCCTGAGTCCGTCGTGGTCGTTTCACCCACTCGCCCTAACAATGATGTTTTGAAGAAAAGATGGGAAACCAGCAATTGCTGCAAATCTGAAAAACTTCTAGAATTGCAAAGTAAAAACTGAGCATTCAGAAATCCTCAGTTTTGTCAGGCAGCACGAACACATAAATTTGAACCTGACTCATTCAGGTGAAAGCTAACCCATTGTGGCTTTTGTGAATGAACATTCTCTGCCATTTTAAGTATAATATAACAATTATTGTTTGGAAAGAGCACAAAGCAACAGCAGAAAGTTTTATATACTTTTTCATGGGATATGGGTACCACTAGAAAGGACAGCATTTATTGCTTATCTCTAACTGTCCTCGAGCCAAGTGGGTTGCTAGGCCATTTCAGAGGGCAGTTAAGAGTCAACCATATTGCTTTGAATCTAGAATCACATGTAAGCCAGGTCAAGTAAGGACCACAGATTTCCTTCCCTAAAGGACATTAATGAACCAGATGGATCTTTACAACAATCAGTGACAGTATTATGTACACCATTATTGGAACTAGCCTTTTTTATGTTCCAGATTTTTTATTAATTGAATTTAAATTCCACCAGTTGCCATTGTAGGGTTTGAACACATTTGCAAAGCATTTATTTCGGCCTCTGGATTACAAGACCATAGAGTCTTACAGTGCAGAAGGAGGCTATTCAGCCCATTGAGTCTGCACCAACCACAATCCCATCCAGCCCCCATCCTCACGACCCCATGCATTTACCCTGGCTCATCTCCTTGACACTAAGGGGCGATTTAGCAAGGCCAATCCACCTAATCTTTAGATTGTGGGAGGAAACTGGAATACCTGGAGGAAACCCACACAGACACGAGGAGAATGTGCAAACAGACAGTGACCCAAGCCAGGAATTGAACTCAGGTCCCTGATACTGTGAGGCAGCAGTGTATATTTGTGAATTATTAGGATAATGACAATATCGCTATGCCACTGTCTCCCCAAGTCAAAAACTACGGATGATTGGCATCTAAACCAGAAACAGCACACTTTGAATATGGCAGGCAGGATATGTGAGAGTACATGTGAATTAACATTGCAGGAATCGACCCATTAACAGCAGGTTGTGATATAGTTTGATGATAGCTGAATTAACTTGTACCAAGGAGTAGTCAAATGATGTGCCAGAGAATCTTAATAAAGTCTTCCTTTGTTTATGACTATTGCAAGAAAATGGGAGTTCATGTGTTGACTGGGGATCAGTACTTTATATTAATAATTTTTCTGTAAAGTTAAATGACTATAAATGATAACTCTATGACATTATGTGCCAACAGAAATGACAACTTGTATTTATAGAGTGCCTGTAAATAGAACAAAACATCTCAAGGCATATAATAAGAGCATTAGTAAACAACAGAGATATTAGCATTAGTAACCAAAAGCCTACCCAAAGAGATAGGTTCACATCAGCATTTTAAAAAAGGAGGTAGAGCTGCAGAGAGGTTTAGGAAGGGAATTCCAGAACTTAGTCTCTAAGCAGGAAAAGGTACAGGTGACATAGAAACATAGAAACTAGAAGCAACAATGGGCCAATTGGCTCTTCACGTCTGCACTGTCATTCATTATGATCACGGCTGATCACTGAATTAAATATCCTGATTCTGCCTCCCTCCACATCACTTGATCCTTTTAGACTCGAGAGCTATATTTAATTTTTTCCTGAAATCATACAACACTTGGCTTCGATTACTTTCTGTGGTAGTGAATTCCATACATTCACTATCCTCTGGGTGAAGAAATTTCTCCTGACTTCTACCTTAAAAGCTTTACCTCTTATTCTCAAACTTCAACCTCCTTTGGGAGTTCTGGATTCAACCACCTTTGGGAACATTCTTCCTTAATCTACCTATCTAATCCTGTGACGATGGTAATCGGAAGTGTGAAAAATGTTGGAAAGAGAGGAAGCACAAGTTTCAAGGAAGGTTAAATGTGTTTATTGATAAGAAGGGGTGGGGGGGGGGCGAAGTCACAAAAGGACATTGTCAAGAATGAATGTTTTGAAAAATCTTGTCTGTTTGCTAGGGCATTTTGGAAATATAATTTTTTAAAACACGTTTTCCAGGCCATTTGACAATTGAAAATCACAAGGTGTATGCACTTAGTCAAATTGCCGATAAATCATTTCTGGATTGGAGACTCATTGCTGCAGAATGATGTATCAGAAAAGGAAATTAGTTTGAGAAAGGAGTAGAGGAAAAAAATGAACAGAACTGAATGCACAACAAACCAGCAGCAGTGCTAACCTGTGGAGAGAAGCATTAACCAAAGAAATGTCCTTATGTTGCTTTGTAGCGAGTCTTTGGCTTTGGAAAATCTCATATCACAAAAGATTATATTTGTTAATTTATTCTTGATGAAGTATGCACTGGTGTATTTTTGACTGCTTTCAAGTACATTGAACTTTTAAAGAGAAAGTAAGATAATTCCTCTGGTACATTGAAGGAGCAACATGATAATGAAAAATAGAACCAAGTTCAGCCAAGATATTATTTGTATCAAAGATATATTTAGAATAAGCTTAGAACATAGAACATAGAACATTACAGCTCAGAACAGGCCCTTCGGCCCTCGATGTTGCGCCGACCAATTAGGAACAAGCAGTGACCCTCTAACCTAAACCATTCCCTTTTCATCCATAAACTTATCAACTAACCTCTTAAACGCCACCAAACTTGGCGCATCTACAACTGACATAGGCAAGGCATTCCATACCCTTACCACCCTCTGGGTAAAGAACCTACCTCTGACATCTGTCCTAAAACGACCACCCCTTAATTTAAAGCTATGTCCCCTCGTGCTAGCTTTCTCCATCCTAGGAAAAAGGCTATCACTGTCCACCCTATCTAAACCTCTAATCATCTTATATGTTTCAATAAGGTCTCCTCTTAGCCGCCTTCTTTCTAACGAAAACAACCTCAAATCCCTCAGCCTCTCTTCATAAGACCAAGCTTCACTGATGTGAAAAGTGAACATTCTTGTAGCAACATAAGTGAATCAATGACCAAATAAATGTCACTTGCAATGGACTATCTGTGTTACTTCCTTCTCTAGCATTGTCACATGAGGAGAGATTGGGTTGACTGGGTTTGTAATCATTGGAATTTAGGAGAGCAGATCTAATTGAAAGGTGTAATATTCTGACAGGGTTGGGCTGACTGGATGCAGGGATGTTATTTCTCTCATTAGAGGCTCTAGAACAAGGGGTCACAGCCTCGGGATATGGGTTCAGCCATTTTGGACTGAGTTGAGGAAAAATTTCTTTACTCAGAGAGTGGTAAACCTTGGAGCTTTCTGTCACAAAAGGCTGTGGAGGCTAAATTACTGAAAATTAATAAAGAAGGAAATAGATAAAGTTCCGTGCTGGAATTTTATTATCCTGCACGCCATGGCAATCGGAAAGCTCTGTTGACTTCCAGTGGAATATTACGGTTTTGGGACAAGCAAAATTTCTATAATCTTTGATGTTTCTACTGGGGGAAAACAGGATTAGGTTATTTAGTTGGGTGTTCAGCCATGATCGTAATAAATGGCAGAGCAGACACAAAGGGAGAAGTGAATGTCCTTCACCTGCTCCTATTTTCTATGTTTCTATCCCACCTCTAGACTCTAAAGGTGCCAAGAACCATGAGGAGAGTGGAAGTGTGGCATTGAGTTAGAGGAACAGCCATGAACATATTGATGGAGATTGCTGAGTCAGGGAGAGGAAAGATCATGGAGAGATTTGAAAACAAGGTTTAGAATTTCTAAGTCATGGTGTGATTGACCAGGAACCAATCTAGGTCAATGAACACAAGAGTAGTAGATCAGGACATGCTGTGAGTTAAACTATGAGCAAAATATGGGCGGGAGTGCACATTTCAATTTTCAACTTTTAGGTATTCACGGGGCTGAATTTCGGAGCGATGAGTTATTTTATAAAAAGGTTAAGAAAAGAAACAGCTTGCTGAGTAAAAATAAAACAATGTCAAAGCAATACATTGATAATTTATTACTTAAAAACAGAGTAGTTAATAAAGATAAACAACAGTGCATGAGAGTGACTGATTATGTGTTCTGCTCATTGGCAGTCTCAGGATGCTGACTAACCCACTCTCTGAATGGGTGAGTGTGTGCGTTGGTATGTGACGATGAGTGAAAATCCTGAGCCAGACACACAGACACACAGAGACACACACACACACACACACACACACACACACACACACTCACTAACTCTCTCCTGCACACATACATAAACTCTCTCACACATATATTCACTCTTACACTCACTCATGCTCTCTCAGATAGTCTCACACACATACATGCACATACTCAAACGCTCTGACCCACACTCTCGTGCATACACTCTCTCACACTCGCACACTCATCTGCTCTCACACTCTCTCTCACACACACTCATTTGCTCACTCTCAAACTGATTCCAGCACACACAGACACTGTCTCGCATATACTCATTTGCACACACACACACTCATTCTCTCACACATACTTATTCACTCACACGGCGGGGGGGAAGGGAGGGGTGGATCTGACTGTTGTGCCCCACCGGTTGATGGGTGGTAAGATTGCGAGAGAGCCAAGAAATCAGGTTCATGCCCAATTTCTCACTTCTCATGATCTTACTGGTACTGCATATCCAGCTCATTCAGCTTCATTCCAATTTGTAGTGCAAGATGAATTGATTAGTTAAATTGAATTTAAATATAATTTAAATGTGATTAGCGAGCTCAGGACGTAATCGCCTAAGCTCATTTGCCTGTGTGGCCTTGCAATAGTGGGTTCTTTCCAGCGAGAATCATGTATGGAACCCATCAAGAGGGTCTAGACGTGATGGTTTCACTGATAGAACCTGAGGCTATTGCGGCTGCCCTAGGTAATCGGGGAAAAGGGGGGTGCCCCTTGGGCAGTGCCCAATCGGGGGCAAGACCAGAGTGGATTATCAGAAGGACAGGGGACTGCTGCTACTCTACTCTTCTTGCTTGCGCACAATCGCAGTTGTGATTGGTGGGCAAGAGCGGGGAATCAGGGGAAGGAGGATTGGGGGCTCAATCGTTCTTGTCGATGGGGGTGTGGGCATTTGGAGAGGAATGAGGGGTGGCTCATGATCAGCTACAGAACTCTGTGGTAAAGTCTGGCTCAGTATCGGGTTCAGGTCTGCCAGTTACAGCAGCAAAGGCAGTGAAAGTCTCAGCTGCTCTCAGAGCAGAGACATGCACATGCGCAATTGTGATTCTGCTATCAGTCGGTTTTCAGGTGATGGATGGCCCCACCCACTCCCACTACTGGCAAGAAATGTGTTTATCTTTAAATGCACAGAGTGCATAGGATTCGACATTTGAACTCACCGAGAAAATGGATCAGAAGCTTTCCCATTTTCATGCTCATTCTGGATTTAGATTTATTTTCATACAATCGTCCCCACATACTCTCACACACACTCATCTGCTCACCCTCACTACTCTCATTCATTCAAACACACACACACACACTCACAACACACTCACTCATTCACACACACTCAAACACACACAAAGGTTTACTCACTCTCACTCACCCACTAACACACTCTATACACACTCAAGTTTCCTTCTTTCCTTTTAAGTAGACTTCTGCTCAGTACAAAGAACAAAGACCAAAGAAAATTACAGCACAGGAACAGGCCCTTTAGCCCTCCAAGCCTGCATCGACCATGCTGCCCGAATTAACTAAAACCCCTTGAGCTTCTGGGGACCATATCCCTCTATACAAATCCCCTTCATGTATTTGTCAAGACACCTCCTTAAAAGTCACTAATGTATCTACTTCCACCCACCTCCTCCAAGTTCCAGGCACCCACCTGTGTAAAAAATCTGCCTCATATATATTTTTTAAAACTTGCCCCCCGCACTTAAACCTATGCCCCCTAGTAATCGACTCTTTTACCCTGAGAAAAAGCTTCTGACTATCCACTCTATCCATGCCTCTCATAATCTTGCAGATTTCTATCAGGTCTCCCCTCAACCTCAGTTGCTCTAGTGAGAACAAACAAACTTTCTTCAACCTCTCCTCATAGCTAATGCCGTCCATACCAGGCAACATCCTGGTAAATCTTTTCTATAGTGTCTCCAAAGCCTCCACATTCTTCTGGTAGTATGGCGACTAGAATTGAACACTATATTCTAAGTGCTGCCTCACTAAGATTTTATAAAGCCTAAGGTGACTTGCTAATTTTTAAACTCAATACTCTGGCCGGTGAAGGCAAGCTGCGTTCTAGTCATTATGTTGTTAAATCCAGTTTCTGTGGATCAGTAAAGATTTATGTATCAGGAATTTGACCCTCTTTGAGGAGAATAAGCTTTGGCAGAGAATTGCTGTTGAGATTTGCCATCACTTAGTATTTCCTTTGATCACCACTCTCAGTCCTTCAGAAAATGGAAAGATGGAAAATACTTAATTATAAATGTAATGTTTATGACTCACAACATGTGATAGAATAATATAAAAAAAAATATGTGAATGCAATTCTCAGTGAGATTGCACGTGTAGATATATTGCTGAGTGTTGCTTTGTGGATATCATCTGCAATTCAACTTCAATGGGGCTCCCTAATGAAGGGAATAAAGAAGCTGAATTCTTGAGAGTTGCTTTGAAGATCTATTTGTGATTCTGCAACCTTCTCATCTCCAGATGACATGAATGTGAATGGCTGTAGCTCCCTATGAGAAATAGCCATTCCTTTCTTGCTGTGTAAAGGCTGCGCTTTGCTGCATCTTCTCCTTTCACTTATCAAAGGAATAGAAGCTGAATAGAGACTGCGTGAGTCTTCTGTTTGGAAATGGCTTAAGCGAACAATTCCATAATGATTCTGAATCCTTCAGTCGTGGGTGTCTTGCTAGTTAAAACCAGTTGTTATTGTGCCATTAACCTCAATGTCTGGCCAATCTCTAATAGTAATACAGTGATCAATTCAATCCTGTTTCCTATAACATTTCCAATGCAATAAGAAAGATATCTTCTTAAAATCACAAGATTTGTTATAATGCCCCTTCAGTGACTAAATCATTGCTACAAAATGCATTTGTCTGGATTAAATTCCATTTGCCATCTCTCCACCCAAATCTCCAACCAATCTATACCCTGCTACATCCTCTGATAGTCCTCATTGCTATCTGCAAATCTATCAACTTTTGTGTCATTCACAAACTGACTAATCAAACCTGTTTTGGTTTGGATGAGGTGTTAAGTCAAAGCCATATCTGCTAAGTCTCAGCTGAATGTAAAAGCTCCCATGGCAGTATTTCTAAGAAAAATAGCGTCTTGGCTGATATTTGTTCCTCAATCTAAAAAAGGCAACCATCTGGTTATTAGCACATTGCTGTCACCAAATCTTATATTCTCAATTCTCATATGGCCCCAACATTTTTGAGAAGAACAAAGAGACACAGAATAAAGCATTCACATCCATGGCTGAGAGTGGTTTCTTTCTCTTTATTCTTTCCTGGATGTGACCAGCATTGTTCTTCACCCCTAATTGCCCTTGAACTGAATGGCTCACTAGGTCATTTCAAAGAGCAGTTCAGAGTCAAATATACTACTGTGGGTCAGGAATTACATGTAGGCCAGACCATGGCCTATTACGTGTAGGGACAGCAAAATTCCCTCCTTCAATGACCTTGTGGACTACACCTTTTATGCAAATCGATTTTACTATCATAGCCACCATTACAGTTGTGAAGAAAGCATATAGTATGCTAGCCTTTATAGGAAGAGATATAGAGGACAAGAGCTGGCCTTTAATGTTGCAGTTGTATAAAATGTTGGTTAGACCTCATTTGGAATGCTGCATCTAGTTCTGGTCGCCTTACTACCGGAAGGACGTGGAGACTCTGGAGAGAGTGCAGAGGAGATTTACCAGGATGCTGCCTGGTATGGAAGGACTGAGTTATGAGGAGAGATTAGGCAAATTGGGACTGTTTTCCTTAGAAAGACATAGACTTAGAGGAGATCTAATTGAGGTGTACAGGTTTATGAGGGGTATAGATAGAGTAAACAGGGTTAAGCTTTTTCCTAGGATGGACTTGAATAGCATGAGGGGTCACTGGCTTAGGGTGTGGGGGATAAGATATAATTTGGATGCCAGATGGAGTTTTTTCACACAGAGGGTGGTGGGGGTATGGAATGCGCTGCCAAGTAAAGTGGTGGAGGCAGGCACTCTGGAGTTATTTAAGAAATACTTAGATGGGTACATGAACAGAATGGGAATGGAGGGGTATAGAAAACTGATTTAAAATAGGGATCATGAGCGTTGGGAGTCCCTGGGAAGTGTGTAAATAGATGATGATATTGATGTACTTGTTTTTATCCTACAGGTGCTTTGGTCCACCTTGTTGTCTAACGAGGGGCATACACGCGATGGGTTGTGAGAGGACTGCTCTTGGATCTTTTTCGAGAGTATCCTACTGCTTCATGTTGTTAGTGTATGCTTGACCTGGACCATCTGATGGGCAACACGACAGCTCAGTGACTATCGCTGAGCTGTGCAGATACATGGATTTGGGCCTGTGTCTGTGGGAGTTTGTGCATTCTCCCCATGCTTGCATGGGTTTTCTCCAGGTGCTCCGGTTTCCTCCCACATCCCAAAGATGTGCTCTTAGGCTAATCGGCAAAACAAATTCTCCCTAAATTGTCTCAAATTTCGTTTTTAATCCATAGATCTATAAACATAGACAGGGATCACGGGTAGAGGTGGGAACATCGGGGTGGCGGCGCAGGCCCATTGGGCCGAAGGGGCTATTTCCCGTGCTGTTTTATTCTTTGTTCTTTGTTCTTTGTACTGAGCCTGCTTTGTATTCCAGATTTATTAACTGAATTCAAATTCCACCAGCTGCCGAGGTGGCCATGTCCCTGGAACACTAATCTGGACCTCTTTCTTCCTAGTATGGTAACATTACCATTATGCAACTGCATCTTTTTGCTACCAGTCTTCAGAATGGCAACAGTTTGTTCATTGCCCTGCATCACACTTTGTGTGCCAACATCTTCATAATGAGGCAGACCGGCAGCAGAAAAGGAAAGAAAAGGAAGTAAATTCTGCAGTCCGGATCCCAGTATGGGTGCAGCCTGGCCCTTGTGCCCAAAGTGAATGTTGGTCTGATCAGTCACGCAAAGACCCAAGGCAAAAACTTACCACCCTGAGGAGGTGCCATCTGCAAACTGAGGGACAGCTAATGATGCAGATGATGCTGTTCATATTGGGCTTTGCTGTGCATAAATTGGCTGCTGTGTTTGCTACATGATAACATTTTAAAAGCTACACTTTAAAGGTATATCATTGGCTGTAAAGCATTTGGTGTGGTATCAGGTTGTGGAAAGGCCTATATAAGTGTATGAATATTTTCCTTTTATAATGCTAACAGGTTTGAAACATGAAGCTTTCAAATTTAATTATTTCCCAAGATCAAGGCTGAGGCATTTTTCATTTAATTTGTAACTTGTTCTAAAATGGATTTGGTTTTCTGGCATTTGATTGAAAAGCTTAGCTGTCCTGGTACGTATTTGGAATGCATTATTGCAGTGACTTTAAAGAATCTATTGGTCTTTAAGCCTATGACGAGTAATGATATTGAGCTGCAATCAGTGTGGATTCATGGAGATATCATGGCACTGCTTGATGCTCAGTGAAGCTTGCTATCTAATCTGTCTGATGTTTTTAACCTGCATGTCCTGGAGACTTATTGTAACGTTTTATTACTTGGGAATTGTCTTGCTGAAACTAGTTTAAAGCTTGAAATGCAAAGCAGGTAAACACTCAAATCCTTATACATCCTTTTTGTAGATCAGGTTCCAAGTTTCTTTCACAAACAGTTTTAATTTTCTTTTTATCCTGCTGTATTCTGAATGAGGATTTCTACGTTAAAATTTTCCTGGGTAAAAGTCAGTACACATACAAGTCATTTTTTTTCCCCAGCAGTTCTGTAAATTATTGATCTGTTTGCTCCAAAATTAGGTGCATTTTTAAAGTAAGAAGTCTCACAACAACTAGGTTAAAATCCAACAGGTTTATTTGGTAGCAAAATCCATTAGCTTTTGGAGCGCTGCTCATTCGTCAGGTAAGTGGGAGTTCTGGTCACAAACAGGGCTTATAAAGACACAAACTCAATTTACAAAATAATGTTTGGAACACGAATCTTTACAGGTAATCAAGTTTTCAAGGTACAGACAATGTGAGGGGAGAGAGGGTTCCGTGTAAGTTAAAGAGGTGTATATTGTCTCCAGTCAGGACAGTTAGTGAAATTTGTCATGTCACATTATCTGTAACCCCCACGACTTGATTAGGATTGCAAAATCTCACTAACTGTCCTGACTGGAGACAGTACACATCTCTTTAACCTGTGCTTTACTCTCTCTCCACTCACATTGTCTGTATCTTTAACACTTGATTACCTGTAAAGATTTGCATTCCAACAATTATTTTTTAAATTGAGTTTGTGTCTTTATATGCCCTGTTTGTGAACAGACCTCCCATTTACCTGACAAAGGTGCAGCACTCCGAAAGCTAGTGGATTTTGCTACCAAATAAATCTGTTGTACTTTAACCTGATGTTGTGAGACTTCTTACTGAGTTTACCTCTGTCCAACGCTGGCATTTTTAAAGAATATTCAAGGAAGGGAAAGCCTAGGAAGAATCTGGTCATTTCTCATGACTGACTTGAGGAAATCAGGAAATTTGTGGGAAAAGCAGAGAGATTTCAAACATTTCGCAAGGAAATAAATTCAGCCAAACTTTGTTACCAATGTGAATAAGAAAATGCAAAGTGTTCCCGAGTATGTAGGCTGCAGCATATAAAGTTGTCGAGCAGAGGGATCTTGGGGTACAAGTACATAGCTCTTTGAGAGCTGGCACCCAGGTTGATAAAGTTGTTAAGAAGGCGTACGGTGTGTTAGCTTTTATTGGTAGAGGGATTGAATTTAGGTTATGTTACAACTGTATAAAAGTCTGGTGTGGCCTCACTTGGAGTATTGCGTACAGTTCTGGCCGCCGCATTATAAGAAAGATGTGGAAGCATTGGAAAGGGTGCAGAGGAGGTTTACCAGGATGATGCCTGGTATGGTGGGAAGGCCTTATGAGGAAAGGCTGAGGGACCTGAGGTTATTTTCATTAGAGAGAAGAAGGTTACGCGGTGACCTAATTGAGGCGTATAAGATGATCAAGGGATTGGATAGGGTGGATAGTGAGAGCCTTTTTCCTCGGATGGTGATGACCAACACGAGGGGACATAACTTTAAATTAAGAGGTGGTAGTTATAGGACGGATGTCAGAGGCAGGTTCTCAGAGGATGGTGAGAGCGTGGAATGCCCTGCCTGCAGCAGTTGTGGACTCGCCTACTTTGGGGGCATTCAAATGTTTGGTGGATAGGCATATGGATGATTTTGGAATAGTTTAGGTTAGAGGGTCCACTGGCCGGCGCAACATTGAGGGCCAAAGGGCCTGTACTGCGCTATGTTCTATGTTCTATGTAAACCATCCACCTCAGGCACACAAGTGACAGGCAACCTGCTATCCTCATTTCCAGAATGGTAGGGAGTTAAAATCTCCCTGAACTGTGGTATTATGACAAATTCTATATAATAGTGCTTGAGGGGCTGAATTGATAACTCTTGTCTACATTTTCATTGAATTCAAATGTAGCAGTGTGGAGATGTTCTAATTATGTCTTCAACTTAATAACCTGCTTCTGCCTTATAGTTACAACGTGACTTCCCATCCCATTTTTCAGAGGTTTCTATTAATGTCTTAAATGTGTCTTCTTGGTTTCCAAATCCTTTCTCTCTCCTATGTTTTTCACGTCTTCCGTTCCTCTTCAATATTGAATATCCCTCACACATCCTCTTTAAATGACTGATGTTCATTTCAAACATTCCCCATTTATTTCTTACCCATCTCAGATTTGACTCTTTTGTTTGGTACTTTTCACTTTTACTGTCAATCACTCACGTTCAAATTCACTTTTGCAACATTATAGAATCATAGAATTCCTACAGTGCAGAAGGAGGCCATTCGGCCCATCGAGCCTGCACCAGCAATAATTCCATCCAGCTCCTATCCTGTCAGCACCACACATTTATTCTGTTAATCCCACTGACCCTAAGGGACAATTTAGCATGGCCAACCAACCTAACCCACACATCTTTGGAGTGTAGAAGGAAACCCATGCAGACATGGGGTGACCATGCAAACTCTTCACAGTGATCCAAGGCAGGAATTGAATTTGCAAGGAAACAATGCTAACCACTGTGCCACCCATGTTGCCCCTTGCTACGGGGCACAATGAAAGTAAATCTAATAATAACCTCCTCTAACCTAATAATAAAAGTGTGTGAGAAGTTTTTTTTTCTCTCCTGGAAATTAAAGTAACAGTGATGGCAGTGCAGGTAGTACGTTGCACCTCCTGCAGTATGTATGAGGTGAGGGACACCAGTAGTGTTCCTGCTGATTACACCTGCAGGAAGTGTGCACATTTGCAGCTCCTTGAGGATCGTGTTAAGGAGCTGGAGCTGGAATTAGAGGAACTCAGGGTAATTCGAGAGGTTGAGGAGGATATAGGCAGGAGTAACAAAGAGATAGTCACTCCTAAAAATGATTCTTGGGTAACTATTAGGAAGAGGGGTAAGAAGCAATCGGGGAGACAATCCCCTGGGGCTGTTCCCCTCCAAAATAAATTTTCTGTCTTGGAGGCTACAGTTGAGGAAGAATCAACTGGAGCTGACCAAAGGGAGCAGGTCTCTGGGGGTGAGCCTGCTGAGAATGCTCAGGTGGGTGGGGGGAATAAGAGATTAGGCCTAGTTATAGGAGACTCCATAGTTAGAGGGACAGATAGGAGGGTAAATAGTAATAAACAGGACTCAGGGCTGGTGTGTTGCCTCCCAGGGGCTGGGGTCCAGGATGTCGCAGATCGGGTTTTTAAGATTCTTAAGGGTGAGGGGAGTCAGCCCCAAGTCATTGTTCATGTGGGGACACATGATGTAGGTAGGACAAGGGAAGGGGATATTAAACAGAAATTTATGGAATTAGGGTAGAAGCTTAGGTCCATAACAGGCAGAGTGGTTATCTCTGGACTCTTGCCTGTGCCAAGGGATAGTTTAGAGAAGAACAGAGAAAGGGAAAGTTTGAACTCATGGCTGCGTGGATGGTGCAGGAGGGAGGGGTTCAGGTTCCTTAACAATTGGGACTCATTCTGGGATAGGTGGGACCTCTTCAAGAGAGATGGTCTACACCTGAACCAGAGGGGGACTAATATCTTGGGGGGAAAATTTGCTAAGGCTATGATGGGGGCTTTAAACTGATTCGGGGGGGGGGTGGGATCCTAAGTAGTTGGGGTGCTGAGAGGGATGAGAGTAAGGGGGTTATAGAAGAGAGTTGTAAAACACAGCGGCGTACGGGTGGGGTGGGGCATGGTTTGAAATGCGTATACTTTAATGCAAGGAGTATTCGCAATAAGGGGGAGGAACTTGCAGCTTGGACCAGTACCTGGAACTTCGATGTTGTGGCCATTTCAGAGACTTGGGTAGAGCAGGGACAGGAATGGATGTTGCAGGTTCCGGGGTACAAATGCTTTAGTCGGAGTAGAGAAGGAGGTAGAAGGGGGGAGGAGTGGCATTATTGGTCAAAGACTGTATCACGGTGATAGAAAAGAAGTTTGATGAGGACTTGTCTGTTGAGGTAGTATGGGCTGAGATTAGAAACAGGAGAGGAGAGGTCACCCTGTTGGGAGTCTTTTACAGACCTCCTAATAGTTCTAGAGAGGTTGAGGAAAGGATTGCAAAGTCAATTCTGATTAGGAGTGAAAGTAGTAGGGTAATTGTGATGGGGGACTTTAACTTTGCTAATATTGATTGGAATAGCTATAGCTCTAGCTCGTTAGAGGGGTCAGTTTTCGTACAGAGTGTGCAGGAAGGTTTTTTGACTCAGTATGTAGATAGGCCAACTAGAGGTGAGGCTACATTGGATTTGGTGCTGGGCAATGAGCCAGACCAAGTGTTAGGCTTGGAAGTTAGTGAACATTTTGGTGATAGTGACCACAATTCGGTTACGTTCACCTTAGTGATGGATAGGGATAGGCATGAAGCTGGGGGCAGTAGTTATAGCTGGGGGAAGGGTAATTATGAGGCCATCAGGAGAGAATTAGGGTGCATAGATTGGACTAGGAAACTACAGGGACTGGGAACATCTGGAATGTGGTGCTTATTCAAGGAGCAGCTGCTGCGAGTCCTTGATAAGTATGTCCCTGTCAGGCAGGGAGGAAATGGTCGAGTAAGAGAGCCTTGGTGTACGAAAAAAGTTGATTTGCTGGTTAAGAAGAAAAAGGAGGCTTATGTCAGGATGAGGCTTGAAGGCTCAGTTAGTGCAATGGATAGCTATAGATTAGCCAGGAAGGAGCTAAAAAGTGAATTGAGGAGAGCTAAGAGGGGACACGAGAAGATGTTGGCTGATAGGATTAAAGAGAATCCTAAAGCTTTCTTTCGATATGTTAAGAATAGAAGATTGGTTAGGGCAAGATTAGGGCCAGTCATAGACAGCAGTGGGAAGTTGTGCGTGGAGCCTGAAGAGATTGGTGAGGCACTGAATAAATATTTCTCTTCGGTATTCACGCAGAGTGCTGGAAATGTAGCTATGGAGAACACTGAGGTACAGGGTTGCAAATTGGGAAGTATTGTAGTAGATAGGGAGGATGTGCTAGAAATTCTCGAGGGTTTGAAGTTGGATAAGTCCCCTGGGCCGGACGGGATTTACCCTAGGATTCTCTGGGAGGCAAGGGAGGAGATTGCAGAGCCTCTGGCTCTGATCTTCAGGTCGTCGTTGGTTACGGGTGTGGTTCCGGAGGACTGGAGGATAGCGAATGTGGTCCCATTGTTCAAGAAGGGGAAGAGAGACCTTCCAGGGAATTATAGGCCAGTGAGTCTTACTTCTGTTGTGGGCAAGGTATTGGAGAGAATTATTAGGGATAGGATTTATAGTTATTTAGAGAGAAATGAATTGATTGGGGATAGTCAGCATGGTTTCGTGAAGGGTAGGTCATGCCTTACTAACCTCATTGAGTTTTTGAGAAAGTGACCAGAGAGGTGGATGGGGGTAAGGCGGTTGATGTAGTATATATGGACTTTAGTAAGGCGTTTGATAATGTGGCCCATGGAAGACTTCTACAGAAAATGCAGATGTGTGGAATAGAGGGTGATTTAGCTAATTGGATTAGGAATTGGCTGGCAGATAGAAGACAGAGGGTGCTGGTTGATGGGAGATATTCATCGTGGAGTTCGGTGACAAGTGGTGTGCCTCAGGGGTCTGTTTTGGGGCCCCTGCTGTTTGTAATTTTTATAAATGATCTGGATGAGGGTATTGAGGGATGGATCAGTAAATTTGCAGATGACACTAACGTCGGTGGAGTGGTAGATAGTGAAGAGGGGTGTTATAGTTTACAGAGTGACTTGGACAAGTTGCAGAGCTGGGCCGAGAGGTGGCAAATGGAGTTTAATGTGGAAAATTGTGAGGTAATGCACTTTGGCAGGAACAATAAATGTGTAGAGTATAGGGCTAATGGTAGGGCTCTTAAGAGTGTTGAGGAACAGAAGGATCTTGGTGTATGTGTCAATAGATCCCTGAAAGTAGGCAGTCAAGTGGATAAAGTTGTTAAGAAGGCTTATGGAGTCTTAGCTTTTATTGGTAGGGGGATTGAATTTAGGAGCCGCAGCATCATGTTGCAGCTGTACAAAACTCTAGTGCGGCCGCACTTGGAGTATTGTGTGCAGTTCTGGTCCCCACATTATAAGAAAGATGTGGAGGCATTGGAGAGGGTACAGAGGAGGTTTACCAGGATGTTGCCTGGTATGGAGGGCAGGTCCTATGAAGAGAGGTTGAAGGATTTGAGGTTGTTTTCGTTAGAAAGGAGGCGGCTAAGAGGGGATCTTATTGAAGCATATAAGATGATTAGAGGTTTAGATAGGGTGGACAGTGATAGCCTTTTCCTAGGATGGAGAAAGCTAGCACGAGGGGACACAGCTTTAAATTAAGGGGTATGAGTTATAGGACGGATATCAGAGGTAGGTTCTTTACTCAAAGAGTGATTAGGGAGTGGAATGCCCTGCCTGCAGCTGTTGTAGATGCGCCGAGTTTGGTGGCGTTTAAGAGGTTAGTTGATAAGTATATGGAAGAGAAGGGAATGGTTTAGTTTGGAGGGGCATTGCTTTTTATTTTGGTCGGCACAACATCGAAGGCCGAAGGGCCTGTTCTGTGCTGTAATGTTCTATGTTCTATGTTCTATGTTCTAAAGTTTACCTCAGTATTCTCGGTACCAGTAAAAATTGTGCGCTTCTTTTCATATATCCCAACCCCCAGAAGGAATTGTCTTATCCCCATGGAGAAACAGCCTACACCCCGGTGAATAAAGAAAGAAAAGAACAACTGAACAGTACAGCTCAGGAACAGGCCCTTCAGCCCATTAAGTTTGTGGCAACACCAATGCCTCTCTAATCTAATATTTTCTTGCCTGTATGTGGTGCATATCCCTCTATTCTTTGCCAATTCATGTTATAGAGTCTGCTTCCACCATCTCTTCCAGCAGTGCATTCCAGGCATTCACTATCCTCTGTGTGAAAAACTTGTCTCTGACATCTCTAAGTGGCAAGCTTTTCACACAGTGGAAGCTGCCTTCTCCCCATGGGGAAACAACTTTCTCCTTAGTGGAAACAGCCTTCCCCCCAATGGGAATTGCCTTATTCTCAGGGGGAATTAGCCTTATCCTCCAGGGAAACAGCCTCATGAGAAAATAGCCTTATCTTCAGTGGGAGCAGTCTTATTCCCTGCAGTAACATCTTTATCCTCTGGAGAATAGTCTTATCTTCTACACATTGGAAGGAATCTGTCTTATTAAAATTTATAAAATGTCTTTCACAACTCCAGGATTCCCCAGAGAGCTTCAAAGTCAATGATGTACTATTGAAAAATGACAGTCAATTTGTGCACAGAAAGGTCACACAGATAAAAATGCGGTAATGACCAGATGATCTATTTTATTCTGATGTCTGCATCTTGTCCTTGTAGTTTTATGCTCACTAATGGAATCTGGAGCACTTTTAATAAGTGTTTAGATGCATTCAGAATCAAGGCTATTTGGTTCATCTCTTGGGTATGAATAGTTATTGTTTGGTTAACATCTGCAGTGCAATGATTATCCTTCAAGCAGCTCAATAGGAGATGTCAAGTCCCTTAATTGCCTTTAATATGAATGACACATAAAATGCAGTTCCAGCATTCTCCATTTCTGTTATTTTGTTTTCGTGCTTGTCCCTGACAGTTTTCAATTTCGCTCTGCCTCAAGAGAGATGGTGACAAAAGATCCAGGCAGACCTTTCTAGACATGCTTCATATTTCTCTGAATTTGGAGTCAAGATGTTGCCAATGACTTATAAAGCTGGATTCAGAATGTTAGTAACATTGGGCTGTGTTGATGGTGTTTCATTTTATCTGAGTTGTTGACACTCATTGAAAATAGTGAGAGTAGAAGAAGATGTGTGTCATGGCTAACATTGACACAAAAACCGCTTGATGAATAATGCTTTCATGTTCCATTTTAGGTTTGTTTCTATCTTGTGTGCATCCGAAGTTATCAACATTTCAAACTACTCCAGCACTTTATAAAACTCTAGAACATAAGAACATAAGAAATAGGAGCAGGAGTAGGCCATCCAGCCCCTCGAGCCTGCCCCGCCATTCAATAAGATCATGGCTGATCTGTAGTGGTTC
Source organism: Sphyrna mokarran (assembly GCA_024679065.1). Lineage (NCBI taxonomy): Eukaryota > Metazoa > Chordata > Chondrichthyes > Carcharhiniformes > Carcharhinidae > Sphyrna > Sphyrna mokarran. The sequence goes on from JAGIQG010000005.1 coordinate 109,674,733, forward strand.
AGTACCACTTTCCTGCTTTCTCCCCATAACCCTTAATTCCTTTGTCAATCAAAAACCTATCCACTCTTGACTTGAACATATTCAGTGAGGAAGCCTCCATCACCTCATTGGGCAGAGAATTCCAAAGGTTCACCACCCTTTGCATGAAGAAACTCCTCCGCAACTCTGATCTGAACCACCCCCCCAAATCTTGAGACTGTGCTCTCTAGTCCTGCTATCTTTGCTAAGCGGGAAGGGTCTCTCAATCTCTAATCTATCCATCCCCTTCATTACTTTTAATGTCTCTGTAAGATCCCCTCTCAGCCTTCTAAACTCCAAAGAGTACAAACTTAGCCTATTCAGTCTCTCCTCATAATCCAACATCCTCATCTCCAGTATCAGCCTAGTGAACCTTCTCTGCACCCCCTCCAAGGCCAATATATCCTTCCTCGAATGCAGTGACCAAAACTGCACACAGTACTCCAGCTGCGGTCTCACCAGCACCCTATACAGCTGCAAAAGTACCTCCCTACTTTTATATTCTATCCCCCTAACTATAAAGGCCAACATTGCATTCACCTTCTTAATCACCTGCTGCGCCTGCAGACTGTGTTTTTGTGATTCGTGCACAAGGACCCCAGATCGCTCTGCACCGTCGCATGCTGCAGCTTTTCGCATTTAAACAGTAATCCTTCCTACCATTATTCCTACCAAAGTGGATAATCTCACACTTTCTAACATTATACTCCATCTGCCAGGTCCTCGCCCACTCACTTAACCTATCCAGATCCCTCTGCAGGCTTTCCACACCTTCCACGCAATTTGCTTTTCCACTCATCTTCGTGTCATCAGCAAATTTCATCACCCTGCACTCAGCCCCTTCCTCCAGATCATCTATGTAAATGGTAAATAGTTGAGGCCCCAGCACTGAACCCTGGGGCACTCCACTAGTCACCAGCTGCCAATCAGAATAACACCCATTAATACCTACTCTCTGCTTCCTATTAGACAACCAATCCTCTATCCAGTCTAACACCCTACCCCTGACTCCCTGCATCTTAACCTTCTGCAGCAATCTTTTGTGAGGCATCTTATCAAACGCCTTTTGGAAATCCAAAAACACCACATCTGCTGGTTCCCCTCTCCCTACCGCACTAGTCACTTCCTCATAGAACTCCAATAAATTTGTCAAGCACGACTTCCCCTTAACGAATCCATGCTGTGTCTGCCTGATCAAACTGTTCACATCCAGGTGCCTTGTTATTTCTGCTTTGACGACAGATTCAAGCATTTTTCTGACTACGGACGTTAAACTAACCTAAAGAATGAACAACATGAACAAAACATCCCACCAAAGCCTTATGGTGTAGAAATAGATAGTAACTCAGGATAGCTGAAAATGTTGAGAAGAACATAGCCCTGATGGATTAAAATCAAAACTGGTAGATTAAACTGTAAATGAGCAATAAGAGGGTTTGAAAAGAAAATAATTTAGGTACAGATTAAACATGTTCCTACAAAACAAAAATGAAGGGCATCTAAAGCCAGAGCTGTCTGGAGGACCAAAAACGTGGGGTGGTTGTTGTGGCTGAAAGATGAAACTAGGAAGTAAATGGACACAGTGCTAACAAAACTCCCAACAATTTGGATTTAGCACACGATTCTGCTTGCAGATTGCTGATCACCATAATTTGACATTGCTGGAGCTGCTACACCTGAAACTTAAAGGTTTAATACCCGTAGTACAGGGAGCCGTTCAAATGGGAGAAGAAAAAAGAAATGTAGTTATAATTGGGGATAGTATTGTTAGGGGCACTGACTCTGTTCTCTGTGGTAAGAACTCAGTAAGAATTTAGCAACACCAATTTTTAATCCAACCGATTTATTTGATAATAAAATTGCGAGCTTTCAACACTCTGTGTCTTCCTCAGGCAAATGCAGTGTTCACACTGCATTTGCCTGAGGAAGACACAGAGTGTTGAAAGCTCGCAATTTTACTATCAAATAAATCGGTTGGATTTAAAATTGGTGTTGCTAAATTCTTACTGAGTTCTTACCACCCCAATCCAACGCCGGCATCTTTACATCTGTTCTCTGTGACCAGGAGCAAGAATTTTAAAAACTGTGTGTCTTGCCTGGTGCTCGGGTTCTGGGATGAAAATGAACTTGGAGTGGAAGGGTAAAGATCCAGTTGTTGTAGTCCACATAGGTAGCTATGAAATAAATAGAACAGAAACAAAGGTTCTGCTAAGGGAATATGAACAGATAGGAGCTAAATTAAAAAGCAGAACGACAAAAGGTAATAATCTCTGGATTACTACTTGAGCTATGAGCTAATTGGCACAGGATCAATAAGATTAAGGAGGTAAATGCACAGCTCAAAGGCTGGTGTGGGCAGAACAGGTTTCAATTGATGGGACAATGGGGAAGAGGATTCCAATAATGTTTCAATAATCTCTAGGGACATGATAGGCACATCTTTGTGGGTCAAAGGGCCTGTATTGTGCCATAGTTTTTCTGTGTTTCTATGTTTTCTAATAGGAAGGTCTTCATCTGTATTGTGTTTGGACCAGAGTCCTAGAGAATCGTGTAACTAAGCTGCAGATAGGGCTTTAAACTAAATAGTGGGCAGGGGGTGGTGTGTTTCAGATGTATGGAAAATTAGAAAACCAAAGTTAAAGGAGAGGGTGGAAATGCAGGTTAATGGAACTGAGGGTTCAGGAGAGGTTAGTAAAGTTTCCAGACCATGCGATAGAACAAGGCGTATAGAAGGTGGCAGGAATCTAACCTCAGGCAGAGCAAAAAAGGTGACAAGGATGAGAAAAGAGATGGTCAATGCAGGACTGAGGGTATTGTACCAAATGTGAGCAGTGTACGGAACAAAGTGTATGAGCTTGTTGCGCACATTGAAATTGGCTGATACAATGTTGTGGGCATCACAGAGACATGACTGCAAGAGGATCAAGGCTGAGATCTAAATATCCAAGGCTATATGTGTCCTATTAGAAGGACAGACAGATGGGCAAAGGGTTGCATTGTTAATAAGGAATGAAGTTAAATCAATAGCAAGGAGTGAAATAAGATCAGAAGGCATAAAATCTGTGGGTAAAGTTGCGGAATCACAAAGGTAATAAAACCCTGATGGAAGTTATGTACAGGCCCCTTAGCAGTAGTCAGGATTTGAGGCATAAAATAAATCAGGAGATAGAAAAGGCATATAGAAAGGCAATATTACAATAATCATGGGAAGTCCAATATGCAGTGGACTGGGAAAATCAGGTAGGTAGTGGATCCCAAGAAAAGGAATTTGTGGAATATCTAAGATGGTTTTTTTGGAGCAGCTTGTGACAGAGCCTACTAGGGAACAGGCAATTCTAGATTTGGTGATGTGTAATGAGACAGACTTGGTTAGGGACCTTAAGCGAAGGAACCCTTAGGGAGCAGTGACCACAGTATGATAGAATTTACCCTGCAGTTTGAGAAGGTGAAACTGGAGTATTAGATGTAACGGTATTACAATTAAATAAAGGTAACAATAAAGACGAGGAAGGAGTTGGCCAGAGTTGATTGGAAAGGGAACTTAGCAGGGAAGACAGTGGAACGGCAATGGCAGGAGTTTTTGAGAGTTAATCAGGAAACACAACAGAAATTCATCCCAAGGAAGAGGAAACATGCAAAGGGGAGGATGAAGCTTCCATGGCTGATGAACATAGAACATAGAACATTACAGCGCAGTACAGGCCCTTCGGCCCTCGATGTTGCGCCGGCCAGTGGACCCTCTAACCTAAACTATTCCAATATCATCCATATGCCTATCCACCGAACATTTGAATGCCCCCAAAGTAGGCGAGTCCACAACTGCTGCAGGCAGGGCATTCCACGCCCTCACCACCCTCTGTGTAAAGAACCTGCCTTTGACATCCGTCCTATAACTACCACCTCTTAATTTAAAGTTATGTCCCCTCGTGTTGGTCATCACCATCCGAGGAAAAAGGCTCTCACTATCCACCCTATCCAATCCCTTGATCATCTTATACGCCTCAATTAGGTCACCGCGTAACCTTCTTCTCTCTAATGAAAATAACCTCAGGTCCCTCAGCCTTTCCTCATAAGGCCTTCCCACCATACCAGGCAACATCCTGGTAAACCTCCTCTGCACCCTTTCCAATGCTTCCACATCTTTCTTATAATGCGGCGACCAGAACTGTACGCAATACTCCAAGTGAGGCCGCACCAGAGTTTTGTACAGTTGTAACATAACCTCACGGCTCCTAAATTCAATCCCTCTACCAATAAAAGCTAACACACCGTACGCCTTCTTAACAACTTTATCAACCTGGATGCCAACTTTCAAAGTTGGGGAGTATTGTAGTAGATAGGGAGGATGTGTTAGAAATTCTCGAGGGTTTGAAGTTGGATAAGTCCCCTGGGCCGGACGGGATTTACCCTAGGATTCTCTGGGAGGCAAGAGAGGAGATTGCAGAGCCTCTGGCTCTGATCTTCAGGTCCTCGTTGGTTACGGGTGTGGTTCCGGAGGACTGGAGGATGGCGAATGTGGTCCCATTGTTTAAGAAGGGGAAGAGAGACCTTCCTGGGAATTATAGGCCAGTGAGTCTTACTTCTGTGGTGGGCAAGGTATTGGAGAGAATTATTAGGGATAGGATTTATAGTTATTTAGAGAGAAATGAATTGATTGGGGATAGTCAGCATGGTTTTGTGAAGGGTAGGTCATGCCTTACTAACCTCATTGAGTTTTTTGAAAAAGTGACCAGAGAGGTGGATGGGGGTAAGGCGGTTGATGTGGTATATATGGACTTTAGTAAGGCGTTTGATAAGGTGGCCCATGGAAGACTTCTGCAGAAAATGCAGATGTGTGGGATAGAGGTGATTTAGAAATGGATTAGGAATTGGCTGGCAGAAGAAGACAAGGGTGGTGGTTGATGGGAGATTTCATCGGTGGAGTTCGGTGACGAGTGTGGTTGTGCTCTCAGGGGGTGTTTTGTGGCCCCTGCCGTTTGTAATTTTATAAATGATCTGGATGAGGTATTGAGGGATGGATCAGTAAATTTGCAGATGATACTAAAGTTGGTGGTGTGGTAGATAGTGAAGAGGGGTGTTTTAGTTTACAGAGTGACTTGGACAAGTTGCAGAGCTGGGCCGAGAGGTGGCAAATGGAGTTTAATGTGGAAAAGTGTGAGGTAATGCACTTTGGCAGGAACAATAAATGTGTAGAGTATAGGGCTAATGGTAGGGCTCTTAATAGTGTTGAGGAACAGAAGGATCTTGGTGTATGTGTCAATAGATCCCTGAAAGTAGGCAGTCAAGTGGATAAAGTTGTTAAGAAGGCTTATGGAGTCTTAGCTTTTATTGGTAGGGGGATTGAATTTAGGAGCCGCAGCATCATGTTGCAGCTGTACAAAACTCTAGTGCGGCCGCACTTGGAGTATTGTGTGCAGTTCTGGTCGCCACATTATAAGAAAGATGTGGAGGCATTGGAGAGGGTACAGAGGAGGTTTACTAGGATGTTGCCTGGTATGGAGGGCAGGTCCTATGAAGAGAGGTTGAAGGATTTGAGGTTGTTTTCGTTAGAAAGGAGGCGGCTAAGGGGGGATCTTATTGAAGCATATAAGATAATTAGAGGTTTGGATAGGGTGGACAGTGATAGCCTTTTTCCTAGGATGGAGAAAGCTAGCACGAGGGGACACAACTTTAAATTAAGGGGTATGAGTTATAGGACGGATATCAGAGGTAGGTTCTTTACTCAAAGAGTGATTAGGGAGGAAATGCCCTGCCTGCAGCTGTTGTAGAGCCAAGTTTGGTGGCGTTTAAGAGGTTAGTTGATAAGTATATGATGAGAAGGGAAGGTTTTAGTTAGGAGGGGAATGCTTTTTATTTTTGGTCGGCACAACATCGAAGGCCGAAGGGCCTGTTCTGTGCGTATTGTTCTATGTTCTAAAAGAACTATGTACTTGTACCCCAAGATCCCTCTGCTCGACAACACTATTAAGGGTCCTTCCATTAGCCCTATATTTCATATGCCTGTTATTCCTACCAAAGTGAATCACCTCACACTTATCCGTATTGAATTCCATTTGCCACCTCACGGCCCAGCTCTGCAACCTGTCTATGTCCCTCTGCAAACTGTAACATCCATCCTCGCTGTCTACAACTCCCCCCACTTTGGTATCGTCAGCAAATTTACTAATCCAACCCTCTACACCCTGATCTAGGTCATTTATAAAAATGACAAACAGCAGTGGCCCTAAAACAGATCCTTGAGGTACACCACTTGTAATTGCACTCCAGGTTGAATATTTCCCATCAACCACCACCCTCTGTCTTCTATCAGCTAGCCAATTCCTAATCCAAACTGCTAAATCACCTTCAATCCCATGCATCTGCACTTTCTGCAGTAGCCTACCATGGGGAACCTTATCAAACGCTTTGCTAAAATCCATATACACTACATCAACTGCCTTACCCTTATCTACCTCTTTGGTCACCTCCTCAAAAAACTCAATAAGGTTTGTGAGGCACGACCTACCCTTCACAAAACCGTGCTGACTATCCCTAATCAATTTATTTCTCTCTAGATGCTTATAAATCCTATCCCTTATAATTCTTTCCAAGACCTTGCCCACAACAGAAGTCAGGCTCACCGGTCTATAATTTCTAGGATGGTCCCTACTCCCCTTTTTCAACAAAGGGACAACATTTGCCATCCTCCAGTCTCCCGGCACTATACCTGTAGCTAACGACGACATGAAGATCAAAGCCAAAGGCTCTGCAATCTCCTCTCTAGCCTCCCAGAGAATCCTGGGGTAAATCCCATCTGGCCCAGGGGACTTATCAATTTTCATACCCTCAAGATTCGCTAAGACCTCCTCCTTATGAACCTTAATCCTGCCCAGTCTACAACCTAGTGTTGCAGTATTCTCCCCGACAACATTGTCTTTCTCCTGCGTGAATACTGATGAAAAATACTCATGATGAGGGAAGTAAGGGCTTCAAGCATAAAAGCAAAGAAAAAGCATTCAAAGTGTCATGGAATAGTGGGAAGCCAGAGGATTGGGAAGCCTTTAAAAGCAAGCAGAGGACAAACAAAAAAGCAATAAGGGGGGGGAGAAGATGACGTATGAGCTAGTAATATAAAAGGTAGGAAGAATTTTTTCAATACATAAAAAAGGTAAACAAGACAAAAAAAAACCATTGGACCACTGGAAAATGAGGCTTGAGAATTAATAATAGGAAACAAAGCAATGGCAGACAAAGTGAGCAGTTACTTTGTATCAGTCTTCACAGTGGAAGACACTGTGGGATAATAGAGCTCCATGAGGCGCAGGTGAGTGTAGTAGCCATTACTGAGGAGAAAGTTCTGGGGAAACTGGAAGATTTAAAATGGATAAATCACCTGGATGGACTACACTCCAGGGTTCTAAAAGAGATAGCTGAGGAAACTGTAGAGGCATTGGAGGTGATCTTTCAGGAATCACTGGAGGCAGGGAGGTAACCAGAGGACTGGGAAGTAGTGAATATACACCTTTTTTAAGAAGAGAGAAGGTCAGCAGATGGGAAATTACAGGCCTGTCTTCAGTCATTGGCAAGATTTTAGAGTCCATTATTAAAAATGATATAGCAATGTACTTGGAAGTGCATGGTAAAATAGGACTGAGTCAGCATGACTTTGTGAAGGGGAGGTCATGTCTGAAAAGCGAGCCAGTGGACGTGATTTATTTAGATTTCAAGAAGGCCTTTGACAAGATACTAAGTAGGAAACTGTTAAGTGCCCAAGATGTTAAGGTAAGATTCTGGCATGGATAAAGGATTGGTTGACTGGCAGAAGGCAGAAAGTGGGGATAAAAGGGTCTTTTTTCTGGATGGCTGTCAGTGACTAGTGGTGTGCCTCAGGGGTCAGTGCTGGGACCACGACTTTTCACAATATACATGAATGATTTAGAGGAAGGAACTAAAGGCACTGTTGCTAGGTTTGCAGATGACACAAAGATATATAGAAGGGCAGGTAATTCTGAGGAAGCTGGGGGGCTGCAGAAGGACTTGGACACATTAGGAAAATGGGCCAACAAGTGGCAGATGGAATAAATGTGTAAAAATGTGAGGTTATGCACTTTGGAAGGAAGAATGGAGGCATAGACTATTTTCTAGACGGGAAAATGCTTAGGAAATTAGAAACACAAAGGGATTTTCAAAATTCTCTTAAGATTTATATTGGCAGTTAGGAAAGCAAATGCAATGTTAGCATTCATGTCGAGAAAGCTAGAATACTTCTGTATAAGACGCTGATCAAACCCTATTTAGAGTATTCTGAGCAGTTTTGGGCCCCACATCTAAGGAAGGATGTGCTGGCCTTGGAAAGGGTCCAGAGGAGGTTCACGAGAATGATCCCTGGAATGAAGAGCTTGTTATATGAGGAACAGTTGAGGACTCTGGGTTTGTATTCATTGGAGTTCAGAAGGATGAGAGGGGATCTTATTGAAACTTACAGGATACTGCGAGGTCTGGATAGAGTGGATGTGGAGAAGATGTTCCACTAGTAGGAAAAACTAGAACCAGAGGGCACAACAACAGGCTAAAAGAAGAACCCTTTAAAACAGAGTTGAGGAGGAATTTCTTCATGCAGAGAGTGGTGAATTGTGGAACTCTTTGCTGCAGCAGGCCAGGTCATTGAGAGCTTTTAAGACAGAGAGGTTCTTGATTAATAAGGGGATCAGGCATTATGGGGAAAATACAGGAAAATAGGGATAAGAAAAGTATCAGCCATGATTGAATGACGGAGCAGACTTGATGGGCTGAGTGGCCTAATTCTGCTCCTACGTCTTGTGGTCTAATAGTACTCAAGTGCTGAATAGATAGAATTTTTGTGGAATTATCAAGTGGACTCCTTGTTTGTGTGCATTTGTATCAAGGAATTAGATTATTTTGATCAACACAGCAACACTTTGTAAATGGCTCAGGGAGAAGTTTGCAGAAAAGGCACTAGAGCTGTAGGGAGGAGGTTTAGAGGCCATAAGGCCATAAGATCATAGAAATAGGAACAGGAGTGGGCTATTCAGCCCTTTGAGCCTGCTCTGCCATTTAGTAAGATCATGGCTGATCTAACACTCACTAAGTCTATTTTCCTACCTTCTCTCTGTAACATTTAATTCCCTGACTGATTAAAAACCTATTGATCTCAGCTTTGGAAAGTTGAAGGACTCAGCTTCCACAGCTTCATGGAATAAAGCATTCCAAAGATTCTTTGAGAGAGGGAATTCTTTCTGAAATCTGTCTTAAATTCTATGCCTATGCTCTCTGGTTCTATACTCCCCCTTGAGTGGAAACCTCCTTCCAATATTTACCCTGTCGAACCTTCTAAGAATCTCGTACGTTTCAATCATTGCTCATTCTTCTGGACTCCAAGGCATGCAAACCCAATCAGTTTAAGCTTTCTTCGTGTGGCTGGAATCATCTTAGTGAACCTCTCGAATTATAATGTGCATTTCCTTAAATTAGGGGACCAAAAGTACATAGAATTCTAAATATGGCCCCATTAGTACCTTGTAAAGTTGCAGCAACACCTTTTTACTTTTATATACCAGCTCCCTTGAAATAAAAACTAGCATTCCATTTATCTCCCTTATTATCTTCTGCACTTCCTTTGTGCTCCAGCTTTGTGCAGTCTCTAAGTTGCTATCACGTCCCTCTCTCCTTCAGCAATAGGTGTTACTGTGCCTGATGTCATGTCCTCCTCCAACTGAGTTAGACCATGTATTTAAAATTACATCCTGCATTTTGTCCTCTTAAGCTACCATATACATATCTACCAGTAGAGGGACTCTGAGAGATGAACAACATCTATGATTTAACAGCAGTTCTAATTCTGAATGTTTCTCACTGAACTTAAAAATTTAAGTTTATTTATTAGTTTCACCAGTAGGCTTACATAAACACTGCAATGAAGTTAATGTGAAAATCCCCCAGCTGCAAAATTCCGTTCTCTGTTCAGGTTCCCTGTACGTGAGAATTTAGCCATGACCAATCCACCTAACCAGCATGTCTGTGGGAAGAAACCGGAGTTAAAATAATTCCATGAAGGCGAAATTCCTATCACCAAAGTATTTTATTTACACCATCCATCTGTACACAGCCAGCTCTGTAGTTGCTCCCTGCTGAATGCAGGCTGGGTGGCTGACACTGGATGAGACTCCCTGATTTAACCATCAATTAGATCAGCATCTCTTTTCAATATAAAAAGAAATAATCTAACTCAAATTAACTTAAGGACAAATTAAAAAGGGCAGATCCCCAAAGGAGGAGGAATCAACCTGAACCAAAAAACAAAGTTGAAAGGAAGCTTAAAACATTAAATAAAAAGGTGATTATTGGGGTTGATAATGCATCGCAGCCCCTGCGGTGCCCAGCAGGCACAGAAGGTGTCGATTGCACCTGTGAACACTGCATACTCCTTCTCCGGAGACAGCTGGCTGTGAATATAGCCCAGGTAGAGAGGCAGACAGTCAGAATGGACGACATCGTTAATCGCTTACTGCCTGGTCTTATTGATTACTAGCCTCAACATGCCCAGGAACAGGTTCAAGAACAAAGAACAAAACAGCACGGGAAACAGGCCCTTCGGCCCAATGAGCCCGCGCCGCCACCCTTCGCCAGGTTCATGAGGAGGTTGTCCTCTTGCACCGGGTGCCCATAGATCAGAAGCATGGGGCTGAAGGGAAAACAAAACATCAATGAAAGGTGTTTCAGAAAACTGAAAAGGGTGTGCAACCTATAACATGAAAAGTAGACACATCTGTGGACTCCACGAGACCACAGAAGGGGCAAGTTGGGAGCCCGTGAACCGAAAGAATGTACGGTTGTACGGGATTGCTGCGCACAACACCCCCCATCTCAGGACTCCAAGATGATTGGAAATAAAATAAGATAATAATTCCAAAGAGGGACATCCACTGGACACCTTCGCCTAACTGGCAGCAACAAGGCCCACCAAGGTGAATCCGGCGACAGGCAAGGATGCAGTAATGTAAGATGTACAGCAGCAGCCTGTACAGGAAATGGCTCTGTGCAGTGGGAAAAGGCACTAGTCACTGATCGCCAAACAGAAAAATATCCATTTACCCCAACTCTTTGCTTTCTCTTAATTAACCAATCCTCTATCCGTGCTAATACATTACCCGTAACACTGTGCACCTTTATCTGATGTAGCAGTTTTTGATGTGGCACTTTGTCAAATGCTCTTTGGAAATGCAGATATACCACATCCATTGGTTCCCTATTGTCCACTGCACATGTAATGTTCTCAAAGAATTCCATCTAATTTGTCAAACATCACCTGCCCTTCATATATCCATGCTGCATATTACCAATGGGACAATTATATTTAGATGTCTTGCTCTTTCTCCCTTGATAGATTCAAGCATTTTCCCTACTATAGAAGTTAAGCTAACCAGCCTATGGTTACCTGCCTTTTGTCTACCTCCTTTTTTTAAACCGTAGTGTCACATTTGCTGTTTTCCAATCTATGGGAACCACCCCAGAGTCCAGTGAATTTTGGTAAATTATTAATAGTGCATTTGTGATTTCTTCTGCTATCTCTTTTTGTACCCTAGGATGCATTCCATCAGGACCAGGAGACTTGTCTACCTTTAGCCCCGTTAACTTGCCCAACATTATCTCTTTCATGATAATAATAGTTTCTTGGTCCTCACCTGCCATAGTCTTCACATCATCAATTTTTGGCATGTTATTTGTGTCTTCCCCTGTGAAGACCGACATAAAGTACCTGTTTGATGCCATTTTCTAATTTCCAGCCATTATATCCCCCTTCTCATCCTCTAAAGAACCAATGTTTACTTTCATCACTTTCATTTTACATATTTGCAGAAACCTTTGCTGTCTGTTTTTATATTCTGAACTAGTTTACACTCATAATCCATCTTACTTTTCTTTATTTCATGGCTTTCTGCTGACCTTTAAAGATTTCCCAATCTCTAGGTTCCCACTAATCTTTGCCACTTTGTATGCATTTTCTTTCAATTTGATGCCCTCCTTTATTTCCTGAGATATCATGTCAGGGTGGGTGGAATACTTGACCCCAAGTTACTTTGTTATCAGGCTGAAAGGTGCCAGGGCCTGGGGAATGGCAGGGGCTTTACCCTCCACCACACTCGTATATTTGCCTTGCCACCAGCAAAGTATCATGGTCACCGTATTATTTAAATGATGCTACACCCATTCCATGACTACCCAGATGTATGGCAGGATATATTGTTTGCTATTTTTTTTCTCCACGGAAGGGAGGGAGGATTGGGTGGGGCAGGGCCTCCCTGGACTTTTATGAATAGGCTCAGAGAGGGAAAGGAGTGTGGATATTGGGAGGGGGTGGAGGCAGGCCAGAGAGGGAATGAGGAGGATGTGTTGGATGTGGGTCCAGGTGCTTTCTCCCTGGTATCAGAGAGGGAAAGAGGGGGATGGAGGAGCAGGAGGGAGGGCACTGAGGTGGGACAGTGCCCCAATCAGAAGGAGAGGGAGGGGTGCCAGTGTTGGGGGCAGCAGCAGTGGCTGGAGATACTTTCAATCTTCGGCCTTTTGGGCCCAAACAAAAAAAGTCAAGGGTGTCTTCACACCCCACCCCTGTGAAAGATCTGTGTTCATCCCCCCTCTCCCTTTCAGGCACAGACCTTTCGATGATTAGGGGTACCAGCCCTACAACTCAGTCATTTGATGATTTATTCTACTCTTGGTTGAGTGTTGTCCTCCGTCCTGCGGATGGAAGCGTCTGTCTCTCCCAAGGAGAAGCACCTTCCAGTAGTTGGTGGGGCGATGGCTATACCTCCCCTCCTTCTGGTTGGAATCTTTCGACAAAAGTAAGAAGATCTGTCCACCCAGCTTCTTCCTTTTCCTACAGCGGCAACAATAGGTTTCTCGGTATCCATGCAGGCAGCTCCCACAGGGGGTCCCTGCTAAATGTGGGCTGGAAAACTGGCACACTTGCTTTTATTAGGGAGGCTCCCTGATTTAACTATAAATTAGAATTCATTAGATAGCTCTTTTCACACCAAACAAATAAACTAACTCAAATTAACATAGGGACAAAAGGGGAAGTGGAACAGCGCAAACCAAAAATCAAAGTAGAAGGGAAACATAAAACATTAAATCAAAATGTGATTATTGGGGTTTATAATATACCCCTGCCCTTGTGGTGTCCAGTGGGCACAGAAGGCATCAAATGTACCCGTGGTCACCGCTTGCTCCCTCTCCAGGGAACCTGGCCATGAATGTAGCCACAGTGGAGGGGCAGACAGTCGGGATGGATGACCCCATTGATCGCGCATGGCTGGACCTATTGATGGAGTGTCTCGCCAGGTGCAGGAGCAGGTTATGGATTCATCAGCTATCTCTTTTAAAGGTACCAACCAAATGTACAAACTCAGATTAACTTAAGGACAAATTAAAAGGGACAGCTCCCCAAAAAGGAGGGGGAACTGCCCAAATAAAAAACAAAGTCGAAGGGAAACTTGAAACAAATTAAAATGTGGTTATTGGGGTTTATAATATATCTCAGATCCTGCGGTGCCCAGCGGGATGGAAGGCATCAACTGTGCCTGTGGACACCACATGCTCCCTCCCCAGGGACATTTGACCGTCAATATAACTGCAGTAGAGGGGCAGACAGTCAAGATGAATGACCCATCGATCGCCCACTGTCTTGTCCTGTTGATGGCGTGGCTCGCCAGGCCCAGGAGCATGTTATGGATTCATCAGATATCATGTACTGTAGGAAGCCAACCTCATTAGCCTGGCTGAAGTCATCACAGGAGCACCCAGAGGAAACCTATGTGGACACAGGGAAAAGAGTCATCCTAGCCCAGAATCAATCCCAGATCTCTGGTGCTGTGAATCAGCAGTGCTAGCCACTGTGCCATCCTATAGTTCCCTTAACAAGTTGCCAATGACCAAGTATTTCCTTTCTCCTGGTTACTCCAGTATAATGTCCAATAATCTGGTGCAGCATAACTTACAATTTCAAAGTGGAGATTCCAAAGGATTTCAAGAGTAAATGTATTTCGAAACGTTGGTGATGTCTTGACTAAGTCTTGGAAAGTCTCATGAAAGTTTCTCAGAATTCCTCATCACAGATTTGACAGCAACCACATGCTGGATGGGAGTCTGACCAAGGAACTTCAGGGTGATAAGATTTAACATGCAAACTTATGAGTAAATAACCATTTCAAGACTTGATGTTGTGAATAATTTAGTTCCACTCCATAGCATGAGGGATTCCTCAGACAAATCATCATTGTGCTACCTAAGCTAGAGGATGATAATCAAGACCATGAGCGGGGCATGAGCACCCTTCATTGTCAGCAGTACTGGGTTTCTTTGCAGAATAATTACAGTAAGCTATCAGCAAGCATTATAAAATTCTATGTTCTCCAATATTCTTATCAGAAAGTCATAGAGATATACAGCATGGAAACAGAACCTTCAAACCAACTCATTTATGTTGACCAGGTTTCCTAAACTGAATTAGTCTCATATGCTTGTGCCAAGCCCATATCCTTCTAAACCTTTCTCATCTATGTATCTTTCCAAATGTCTTTTTAAATGTTGTAATTGTACCCATCTCCACCACCTCCTCTGAAAGCTCATTGCTTACATGCATCACCCTCAGTATGCAAAAGTTGCCCCTCAGGTCCCTTTTAAATCATTTCCCTCTTATCTATGCTGCCTAGTTTTGGAACCACTCACCCCCCTCAAGGAAAAGACGTTGGCTCTTCACCTTATTTATGCCCTTCATGGTTTTATAAATCACTAGAGTCACCACTCACCCTCCTACGCTTCGGGGAAAGAAGTCTCAGCCGATTCAGCCTCTCCTTATAATTGAAACATTCCAGTCTCAGTAACATTCTTGTAAATTTTTTTGCACCCTTTCCAGTTTAATAACTTCTTTCCTATAGCAGAGTGATCAGATTTGCACACAGTACTCCAAATGTGATTTATCTGTATCCTGTACAGTTGTAACATAACATCCCAACTCCTGTACTTAATGCTCTAATCGATGAATGAAGTGTGCCAAATGCCTTCTTCATCACCCTATCTATTTGTGATGCCACTTTCAAGGGATCTATGCACATGCACCCCTAAGTGTCTCTGTTCAACATCACTCTCCAAAGCCCAACTATTAACTGCGTAAGTCCTGCCCTGGTTGTTTGTTGCAACACATCGCATTTATCGGAATTAAATTCCATCTGCCATTCCCCAGGCCATTGTAGTCTTAGATAACTTCTTCACTGTCCATTGCACCAACAATTTTGGTGTTATCCACAAATTTACTAACCAGGCCTCCTTTATTCTCATCCAAATCATTCATATAAATGACAATTCTTTTGTCTCTTTTGGGAGAAGGACACAGCCAGGTGGCACCTAATCTCTTACACTTTAGCACATTATGACAAAGATTTGCTTTACTGAGTTTGTAATTGCCATCATCACAGTTTGAATGATGTATTTGCAAAGGAATCCAGTCAGCTGTAATCATAAATGGTTAAAGTTAGTAAATTAATGACTTATGGTAAAATTGATGTTCCAGCTCATGAAGAATACCCCTGTTGAATTAATTTACAAAAGAAATTTTAATTCTATAAATGGAGTGATAAATCTTTAAGGAAGATCTCCAAATAATTTTTACTCTTTTTCAAGCTAATGAGGTACTTCCAGCTATTATATATAACATATGACTTTAACAATGTTTTAAGGGTAGGTAACACAAAGTAATCTGTAAGCATACAGCAGTGTATTTGAATATCAAATTGGGATACAATACCAAACGAAGGTAGTTTTATATTTATTGTATATATATATTTCTAAAATGTTCATCTTTAAAGGGGAAGTGATTGTGGAGAGAACAAATTTTGGAAGCACTTTGGGGGGTTACAATCCTAAGGTGGCCACAATGAGATCTTGAGCTGAAATGCCAGTTTGGTCTGCATTGAGAGAAAAGCATTGTCTTATACAAAGGAGTTGAAATCAACATGAGGAATGGCTGCACAAAGACATGTTAAGGAGCTGATTGCTATTTTAATTAGCACTTATTAAGGGGTCTCCATGACATTTTGGTTATCATCACGTAGAAGAGCAAGTGAACAGAGGATCTGGAGGCAGTAACCATCTTTTTCAGTCTTTTAGTTAAGATCATGTGGTGTATTAAATGTAATGCCTGCTCTTGTCAGTTGGATCTGAAATGTCTCACTTGCTGAGACTTTGAATTGGACTTTGATTGGATTGAATTGGATATAAACAAAAAGAAATACCTCCTCTTGTCAGCCTTTGGGCTAGGATCAAGTATAGTTTTGACATCCTGCACTTGGCTGAAATTATGAGATTGCACTCATCATCTTACTTGAAGCAATTTTTTAAAGCGGCTTCAAGGTCTTTTGGCTAAGATGCAAATGAGATCAAGTCTTGGAGAAAGTGCAAGGCCTGCTCCAATCAGCTTGGATCATGTGGATCAAGCGCAAGACAGGAACTGGGATGGCTGTCTTGTCAGCTTGCATCTGGAATGTCTCACTTACTGAGACTTCAAATTGGAACCTGCCGTTGTGGGAACTTATATGTCAATTTGCCTTTTGGCATTGGAGCAAGCCCAACATCAAATGCAATGCCTTATCTTGTCAACATGGTTCTTGTTTGTCTCTCTTATGGGATCATGAATTGAATTCAATTTGAATTAATTTTTGGAGCAAGCAAGGAGATGGATTCAGGGCTTGACCTGTCCCCTCCGTCCAGTGGCGTTGTAACCCTGAGAAAGGAATAATATTTTTTAAAAAAGGATGGCTGTAATACCTGTCCTTGTCAGCATGGAGATGATATGCCACTTGTGAGGACCATGAATTAGATTCAATTTGAATTTGAATTGATTTTTGGCTTACCAAGACCACTGTGTATGTTGGCTTTATAACTTTGAGAAAGAAAAAAA
Organism: Sphyrna mokarran; assembly: GCA_024679065.1. Lineage (NCBI taxonomy): Eukaryota > Metazoa > Chordata > Chondrichthyes > Carcharhiniformes > Carcharhinidae > Sphyrna > Sphyrna mokarran. Next base: position 109,691,702 of record JAGIQG010000005.1, read on the forward strand.
ACCTAGAGGCACGGTTGAGAAGTAAACCTGGAAGTAGTAACCACCATCTGGAAGAGGTAGTGAACACTGTTTAGAAGAGTGAGAGAGGAGCAGGATTCTCATCAACAATATGAGAAGAGCCTAATCTGAGGGTATTTGGGGTATGTCTGGAGGGACAAGTCATGCCTTACAAATTGGAAGGAATGAGTAGATATAGAACATAGAACATAGAACATAGAACATAGAACATAGAACATTACAGCACAGAACAGGCCCTTCAGCCTTCGATGTTGCGCCGACCAATATAAAAAGCAATGCCCCTCCAAACTAAACCATTCCCTTCTCTTCATATACTTATCAACTAACCTCTTAAACGCCACCAAACTTGGCGCATCTACAACTGCTGCAGGCAGGGCATTCCACTCCCGAACCACCCTTTGGGTAAAAATATACTGAACCAAAAACTGAGCAGTGGTTCTCTCTTTCCACTGCAGTTAAGAACTGCATCATTAAGTGTGAGGCACTCTCGGTGTTGCTGTAAGTGGTAAAGTTCAGTCCAATTCTCCAATCCTGTCTTGTGGCAATCGCCCAAGCCATTTTCTGATACATTTGGGGGCCAAAAATGATTCACATTTGCAGTGATGCGATATACAAACCTCTTGGTAAAAGGATGGAGAAACATATCCAACATTATCCTAATCCTGATGGCCACCTTTGTGTGTATCAAGTATGCATTGATTCATAGAACACAATCACCAAGTGCGACTAACTGCTGAGATGTTACCTGTCCACTGTGTTTTCAAGGATGGGTCTAGCCATGCTGCCACAGAACCAAGTAGTTGAACCATGCTGTACCACCTGTTCCACATGTGAAAGTTTATGAAGAACATTTTTGATCACAAGTCCATCAGGCAATGGGCTGCACACAATATTCTAGAGGCCTTATAGGAAAAGGAGGTGGTGGACCCTGTCAGATGAATGAACACCGCTCGACAATCACCAGGCAAGACTTCTTTTCATGCTAGGGTACACTTCAGCAGTCGTGGGCATTCTGCCTCTGAACTTCAGGTAAGCGTTCTCCAAGGCAGCCTTCACGACACAAGACAACGCAGAATTGCTGAGCAGAGACTGATAGCCAAGTTCCACACACATGAGGTGGGCCTCAACCATGATCTTGGGTTCATGTCACATTATCAAAAGTTGATAAGTATATGGATGAGAAGGGAATGGTTTAGTTAGGAGGGGCATTGCTTTTTATTTTGGTCGGCACAACATCGAAGGCCGAAGGGCCTGTTCTGTGCTGTATTGTTCTATGTTCTATGTTCTATCTGTAACCACCACGATTTGCCTGGATTTGCAAAATCTCACTGACTGTCCTATCTGGAGACAATGCATATCTCTTTATTTTGTCTTTAACACTCCCTCCACTCACATTGCCTGTACCTTTAAGATTTGATTACCTGTAAAGACTCACATTCCAATCATTATTTTGTAAATTGAGTTTGTGTCTTTATTATAACCTGCTTGTGAACTTTTGTCACTTACCTGACAAAGGAGAAGTACTCCGAAAGCCAGTGGCTTTTGCTATCAAATAAACATGTTGGACTTTAACCTAGTGTTGTGAGATTTCTTACTGCATAACACAATGACCAGCTGGTGCTGATGTAGATTTCCAACTCCACCTAGAGAGACACTCATTATTTTGCCTTCATTATATCTAAAACACCGTCTGAGCCATTTTGCCAAGAATATTGTAGCAATATTTACTCTGGAAACTCTCCAAGGGCTTCATATAAATAGAATAGATGTTGACCCCTAAAGGCTTGGACAATGGATGGTGGAGATGTGACCAGGCAAAGATACACCAGCTGCTGCGGAAGAGATGAACAACGGTGTGAAGTAGATGTTTTCCCAGTTGTGGTTCTCAGACATCCTCCCCTCCTCTGGAATATCCCCAGCAGGATATTCATTACCAGAGTGCCCTTTCTCTCACTCCCCAAGGCATCTTACAGCATGCCTCAATGAGTCAACTGGTGCATCCCACACCTTCAGTACAACTCGTTCCAGAGAAAAAAGTCCCATCTATCCAGCATCTCCTTATAATGCAAACCATCAAGCCCCGTTAGCAACCTACTAAATCTTTTCTGCACTCTTTCTAATTTAATAATATCCTTTCTAAAATAGAGTGACCAGAACTGTCCACAATATTCCAAATATGGCCTTACTACATATGGTAAGCCCACATATATTGTCTGTGAAAAATTGCGTTTAGTAGCTCTTGAGTGATAAACCTGCATGTATCTGTTTCAGCAATTTCAAAATGTATGAGAATGTATGAAAGAGTGTGTGTGTGTGTGTGTGTGTGTGTGTGTGTGTGTGTGTGTGTGTGTGTGTGTGTGTGTGTGTGTGTGTGTGTGTTCAGTCTGGTTGTGTTGTTCCACTTGAGTCAATGTCTGATTCATAAATGTGGTCTGTGCATTTGTACTGAACATCTCTACAAATCATTCTTGGTAGAATATGTGTCTAGCAGCATGACAGGCAGCTGGTGACATGTCCCAGTATGCCAATGTCTTAAGGAGAGTCTATGATGCCAGTAGAAGTAAATGAAGCATTTTCTCCCACAGGAAATAGTGCAGTATTCTGACCTCATTTTTCATACCCTTATAGGGTTTTTGAAGTGCCTGTCGAAATAGGGTAAGAGAATTTGCTACTATCTAAATTGATAGGTCATTAGGTAGGGTTCTAATGGTAGCCTCATGGCCATGTTTGTTTATTTTTCGCTGCTCCACTGGAACACTAAACACCCCATTGTGTACTCTTCATTTACTCTGTTACGTCTCAAGTCCAATGTCTTATGGCTACACATGGCTGGCCAGTGGTTTGATTCCTGGCTTCAGTCACTGTCTATGTGGAGTTTGTGCATTCTCCTTGTGTCTATGTGGGTTTCCTCTGGGTGCTCTGTTTGCCTCCCACAGTTCAAAGATATGAAGGTTAGGTCAATTGGTCATGCTAAATTTTCCCTCAGTGTACCCGAACAGATGTAGGAATGTGGCAACTAGGGGATATTTGCAGTAACTTCATTAATGTTGTGACTAATAAATAATAGTCTACTTGTGACTAATAAATAAACTTTAAAACCACAGGACTATTTGTCTATAGTCAGCCAGGCTGAGTTTATTAGATTTGCACCTGGCATAAGATTTATATAGTGTTTAATTAGATGTAAAATATAAGCATGACATGACATAAGCAATTATATTCAAGAATCTGGCAGTGAGGCATGATAATTTATCTGAACTATCAAAATGGAGCAATAAATGAATGAAATATTTTTGTTAACATTCAGTCCTGTTGTAGAGATCTTCTCGAGTTTACTGGTGTCACTTGTTCCTTCAGCATTTTGAATGTCCATTGACACTGCCTTACAGCTAATTGGATGAGTGTATAACCTAGGGGTGGAACAAGAGCATCCCCTTGTAATCTGAACATGAAGGCAGAATTTTCCCCAAAATATTCAAAGTAATGAATCCATGGGAAAACTGGAATAATTCACACTTTTTTTTCAGTTCACTCTAGAATCTCCCACATTCTGTGTAGTGCAGAAGCCAGCAGCCTATCGTTAGATTTCAGGGAGTGAGGTTGATTCCCACGCAGGAGGATGAAACCAGTAGACCTCTGCACATGCTCAGTGGTGCTGTACTTTCATCAATCCATTTGTGGCCAGCCCAATTGCTGACCTGCCCTTGGAACCCTGCAATGCTGCCCTCAAAGCTCCCACGGCTCAATTGTGGTCCTCCTATCCCTGATATCCACAGTTCCCCACAGTTCCTGTTAACCCCAGCAGTCTTGACCATCCATACCCTAAGGCATTGCCATCCTCCACAACCTGCCTCAATCTCCAGCTGCCCCCCTGCCCCACCGCGACAATCCCCTCTGCAATGCAGAAACCCTAGAAGGCAGACTCCCCCTTCCTGACATTGCCCTGTGCCAAGTTGGCAGTGTCAAGGGACCACCTGGGCATGGTTCCTTTGTCCTTTGGGCAGTGCTAGGGGCACAGGGTTGGCACTGCCAGGGTGCCCATGCCCAGGCAGCAAGTCCCCATTACCTGACCACAATTGCCCCCCTCTCCCAAATCCCCCCCCTCCACATACCCCCCAACCTCATTCCAGCAGTGTCAGGCCAATAGTTTCCTAAACGTGGAGACCAATTGTAAACTCTGCTGGAATGAGACACTCTGATTGGGTGGGAGAGGCAAAAGGGCTGGGGCCTTTTTGGGGCTAATTACATTTAAATTATATTAAAAACAGATTCAAATAACTTACCTGGTCTTTTCGTCAATTTTCAATGTGGATCTGACGGCGCCATAAAATCGGCAGATGCACTCTTGGCGGGAATACCTGAGTGAATCTCACGCATGCCTAGCTATGAGATTCTCCCATTCTGCTGTGCTAGAAAATTAGTGCAGCAGGGTGTGAGAATTGCCCCTCCCTTATCCCATGTCATTTGTATATGTACTTAAAACAAGTCAGACAACAGCCCAACATAGTCATACTCAAGGATTCATAACTTACAATGTTAGTTTGATTGCCAGAAAATGAAGTTATAATATAAAGCCAGAGACTCCAATGTTTTTCTATTTTGCCTTGGCTATAAGGAAAGGATGTTGAACTTCAGGAATGGGTCCACTGACAAATAAGAGATCTTTTAAAAAATCGAAACAAGCTTAATTCAAACACTTTGATGTAGAACTATGATTTTGTTGCTACAACAGGGACTTGGTACAGAGACTTGATTAATAGAAGGGTAGGATTGTCAGCTTGACATTCCAGGATACAGATGTTTCAGGCGGGATAGAGGGGGATGTAAAAGGGGTAAGGGAGTTGAAGTACTGGTTAAGTAGAATGTAGTAAGAAATCTCACAATACCATGTTAAAGTCCAACGGGTTTATTTGATAGCAAAAGCCATTAGCTTTCAGAGCGCTGGCTCATTGTCAGCTAAGTGGGAATTATAATAACCAACAGGGCACATAAAGACACAAATTCAATTTACAAAATAATGATTGGAATGTGAGTCTTTAAACAAGTCTTTAAGGCTTGATCAAGTCTTAAAGGTACAGACAATGTGAGTGGAGGGAGTGTTAAGCACAGGTTAAAGAGATGTGTATTGTCTCCCAAGAGGACAGTTAGTGAAATTTTGCAAGTTCAAGCAAGTTGTGGGGGTTACAGATAGTGCGACATGAATCCAGGATCCAAGTTGAAGCGTCCTCATGTATACGGAACTTGGCTACCAGTCTCTGCCCAGCGAGTCTATGCAGTCATATGTTGTGAAGGCTACCTTGGAGAATTCTATCTGAAGATCAGAGGCTGAATGCCTGTGACTGCTGAAGTGTTCTCCAACAGGAAGAAAACTTCCTTGCCTGGTGATTGTTGAGCAGTGTTCATCCATCTGTTGTCATAGTGTCTGCATGGTCTCCCCAATGTACCATATCTCGGGGCATCCTTTCCTGCAGCATATCAGGTAGACAAAATTAGCTGAGTTGCAAGTGTGTGTATCATGTACCTGGTGGGTGGTGTTTTCATGTGAGATGATGGCATCTGTGTCGATGATCCTGCACTTCTTGCATAGGTTACTGTGGCAGGGTTAACTCTTAATATTAACTCTTAACCATTTAGCAATCTTTAAACAGGAAAGAAAAACTCAATTTTAACTTATCTCTATTCCAGTTCCACTTGAACACTATTTCTGTTATAAACCAGAACCCTCTGACACTATAGTTAACAAAGCCCAACAATGTCTCCACTTTCTCTAGAGGCTAAGGAAATTGGCATGTCCACTAAGACTCTTACTCATTTTTACAGATGCACTCTATAAATCATCTTTTCCAGATGTATTACAACTGGTATGGCTCCTGCTCTGATCAAGACTGCAAAAAATTACAAAGGGATATGAACACAGCCCAGTCTATCATGCAAACTAGCCTCTCACCCATTGACTCCATCTATATGTCCTGCTGCCTTGGAAAAACAGCCAACAGAAGCAAGGACCCCACATACCCTGGACATACTCTCTTTGACTTTCTTCTGTTGGGAAAAAGATAGAAAAGTCTGACAAAAATGACCCAGGAACAGTTTCTTCCCTGCTGCCATCAGACTTTTGAATGGACCTATCTTATATTAAGATGATCTTTCTCTACATTCCAGCCATGACTGTAACACTACATTCTGCACCTTTTTCTTTCCTTCTCCCCTATGTAGTTTATGAACTGTCTGTATAGCATGCAAGAAGCAATACTTTTCACTGCATACTAATATATGTGACAATAATAAACCAAACCAAAACCCTACTTTAAATATAGTTAACAAACACAGATATACTGGCTCTGATTTGGATAACAGCCTTGGGGCTTTCATAAAGACTTTTGTTTTTAACCAGCTCCAGTTACCATTTGCTCCTTTTTAAATGAAAATAAAACTCTTATCTGCTGCAAGCCTAGCTCCTTCCATTAATCTAATCTCACACAACTCTGTCTGAAATCCCAAGAGAATTTAGATTAACAAAAGTGCATTCACCCTACAAAGTAACACATTCCTAGCTAAACTATGTTATTATCCAGCTTTCTCAACATCTGCTGCCTTTCCCCCCAGGCAAAACAACTGTTTGTAATAAAACACTGAATCTGAAGCAGTCTCAATTAAACATATAATACATTAATAACATAGTATCATCATACCTCCCCCCTAAAAAAAATGAAAGGATAGCTTCATTTTTCTAAAGCCTCAAGTTTTTCACATGATTACTCTTTAAGGTAAACCTTATTACATCTAAACATATAAATTTTACAGTAATATAGTCTAGTTCAGTCTTTCTTTTCTAAAGTTGAATGTTCCGTCCATCTTTTACATCAAAGTTGTGATAAAGCATCTGCAATCACATCCTATCTTCCTGCCATGGGTGTAATCTTCAAATTAAACATATTAATAAGCTGTATTAATAAGCTTCATGGAAACAATCTTGTATTTTTATCTTTAAATTTCTCCAGAAACTTCAATGGATTATGGTCAGTGTGATCAATTGTCTCTGATGAATTCCTGGCACCATTATTGTTAAAACATTGCAATGCCAACACCAAACTCAATGGCGGGATCTCATATAAAAAAAATTCTAGTTGCTGAATGAACAGGAAAATAAGTGAAAATGGCACAATTTTTGCGGCGACCTGTGAAGCGCAATCTTGCAGCACTTGATACAATCCTTGCCAATAATGAGGTGGAGCTTAAACTTGTCAGCAAAGCCGGCTGCAGAGCTCTTGGATCGCCAATGCGCAGGTGCCCCAATCTCCCAGTAAACTGGGAGACCTCCTGCCACTGTCTCCCCGCCTCAACGTGCACCATAGATGTTGCCCTCCCTTGCCAATCACATCTTGTGTCAATCCTGGCTGATTGTTCCTTCTGCTTTTCCTTTTTGTCCCCCCGCTGACTACACCCCATCTGCAGAGCTCCCCCCCAATCACCACCACTGCAGATTAGCCCCCGCCGATCAACCCCCATCTGCAGAGATCATCCCTGTTTCTTCCCACTATTAAAGAGCTCCCCTTACCAATCATCACCCATGCAGAGCTCCCCCCTTGTAGAGATCCCTTAGCCCCATCACCACTCAGTCTCCACTCCCACAGTCCACCCCCCTGACACTGCCCCAATACAGTTATGGTACCTAGTGAGCAATGCCAGGGTGCCCAGGGGATGGTACCAGGCTGGCACAGTCTCATGGACACTGTCCAGCTATGCTCTCAATCACCCAGGAGATTTCAATGATCTCAAATCCATCTGGTGAGGTCATCTCAAATGGCTTCTGCTGACGGAACCAGCTGTGATTCTCACCAGTGTAAAGCTCAACTGGCATGGGGTAAGTGTAAATAATTGTGGATGATAGTATCCTGGACTCACTAATGACATTTTGTCATCTTCTTGTAACAGTATTGTACCAATATCCACATTGCTTCTATTGATCTAGGTGGCACAGTAGCACAGCAATTAGCACTGCTGCCTCGCAGCGCCATGGTCCCAGATTCAATCCCATCTTGGGCCACTGTCTGTGTGGAGTTTGCACATTCTTCCCATGTCTGTGTGGGTTTTCTTGGAGTGCTCCGGTTTCCTCCCAAAGTCCAGAGATGTGCGGGTCAGGTTGATTGGCCAAGCTAAATTGACCCTACTGTCAGGGGTAAATGCATGTGCTTAGAGGAATAGGGCCTGTGTGGGATTGTGGTCAGTACAGACTCAATGGGCTGAATTATCTTTTCTCTGTCCTGTAGGGATTCTATGTTCAATCAATGGCTATCTTGAATTGTCCTCAAAACTGGTGTGGTGGAGAACATAGTTTTCAGACTGTCAAATACCTCCTGACCTGCAGATTTCCACTGAAATTTCAACAGTTAAGTAGTTAACCACGCTGCTAAAACTTTATTTGAATTTCCAGTAGAAATCACTCATGCTAGAAATCCCAGCAGTTCGCTTCCCTTTGATGGCATTGGGAAGTCCTCTTGTTTTCAAATTCCATGGGGGCATCCATCCATGTCCAATTGTATGGCTTAAGTATGTGACTTGGTCTTTTGCAAATTCACTTTTTGCTAAGTACCACCAAACCTGCCTCCTGAAGTCGAACAAACAATCCCTTTAAATGTTTCAACTGCTCTTCCACTTCTGACTGAAAACCATTATATTGTTTATGTATACTCTAAAATTAATTAGTCTAGAAATAATCTTATCAGTTTGTCTTTGGGATGTTGCTGGTACATTCTTCATTTAAGTAGCATTACTGTAAATTGACAGACACTATCTGATGCCATGAAAGCCCAAATCTCCTTTTCTCTTTTGGATAAAATATGCATTAAGTAAATCAATTTTGGAAATGAAATTTGCTTTTTCCAACTTTTCAATACAGACTTCCAATTGAGGAATCAAATATGAATCTGACTTTGTAACTGCATTGAATTTTCTATAGATCATTGTGTATCATTTGATTTGCATACCATCATTGCAGGCAAGCTCCACTTGCTGCAACTCACTTCAATAATGTCATTTTTTCTCATGCCTTCAATTTTGAACCTGTGCAAAATTGAATGGATTAAGTCTGTACAGACTTATTTCTACATTTACATAATTACTTTAGTACTTCCCATTTTGTTCTCACATATAGCTCTATGGCATTGTAATAACTCTTTCAGGTCATTTTAATTTTCCTCCAGAAGTTAAATCAATAATTTATCCCAATTTCTGATCACTTCATCATTATCCAATCTAGCCACTCACCAGCACTAGCGAATCTCTCCCTAAAGTTTTACATAGTCCAATAATATAATCTCAGAATGTTAAACAATTGTTCTTCGATCAACTGAAGTGATCCTCTTACCTCATGGTCAAAAATCAATCAAGGTGGACTAAATTTCATTAATTCATTAGACACATTTCTAATTGCAGAAAGTAGGAATGGATTTCCTTTATCCCAATCCTCTGGATAATCCTGACTATATGCCCTCAAACTAGCGTTTAAACTTGATGCAATTGTTCTAATACTCCTTGCAATGGTGGATAATACTGGTTGATTTAAAATAATTTCCTCCTAAGCTATCCCTAATTTCCCTGAATGACTTCAATGTAAAATTGGATCTTTGATCTGACTATTTCTGTGGGCAGTCTAGTGGGTTAACAATTGAAGTAAATCCTCTACAATCCTGTTAGCTGTAATATTCCATAAAGTAATGATCTCCGGAAATCCAGTACCCTGGCCTATGAAGGCAAGTATGCCATCTGTCTTCTTTGTCACCTTTTCCATCTGTGCTCTACTTTTAAGTATCTGTGGACCTGTATGCCCCAGATCTCTCTGTGTTTATGATCCTGATAGCTCTGCAACTTATTTCATAGCTCCCACCTAAATTGGATCTACCAAAATGCAACACCTCACATTTGCCCACATTAAATTTCATCTGCCACTCCTCTGCCCAGTTTCCCAGCCTATCTATACCCTGCTGTATTCTCTGACAATCTTTATCACTATCCACATCTCCAGCAGTTTTAGCTTCATCCACTGATTTGCTAATCAGCATATTTTCTTCCAAGTCATTTATATACATTATAAAGAGCAAGATCCTTGCATAGCACCACTAGTTACAAATTTCCATTCAGAAAAACACCTTTCCACTGCTACCGTCTGCCTTCTATAGCCAAGCCAGTTCTGAATCCACCTAGCTAGTTCACTCCGATCCCATGTGATTTAACCTTTTGCACCAGCTGCCAATGAGGAAAAGCTTGTTAAATGCTTGTCCAAATACATAACATCCACAACCCTTCCCTTGTTAATCATTTTTGTCACTTTCTGAAGAAACTCAATCAAATTAGTGAGACATGATCTTCTTCAGACAAAACCACGCTGTCTATTGCCAATAAGACCATTCAGTTCCAAATGTGTATAGATCCTATCCCTCAGAATCTTCTTCAATAATTTCACTATCACTGATGTCAATCTCACTGGCTTATAATTATTTGGTTATCCTTGCTACCCTTCTTAAATAATGGGACAAAATTGGTTATCCTCCAATCCTCTGGGACATCATCTGTGGCCAATGAGAAAACAAAGATTTCTGATGGAGATTCAGGAAATAAAACGTTGAAAAAAGATCTGATATCTGCTTATCACCAACATCTGAACAGGCTGCACATTCTTTTGCACCTTTTCAGCTTCAACCATGGTTTCTTTTGCCAATTTAACAAACTCTACTGACTTACCTTGCTTTAATCTGGGTGTCTTCCCAGGAATTAAGGCACCAATGCTGCAACTTTCTCTGTCCAACTTTATTGCAATGAAAATAACTAAGGTTTCTTATCTCTCTTCTATCCCCATATGTTTCCTTTTTAACCTGAGGCAAACTCGTGGCATTCACTATGCAGTGATATTCACTACAATGTGATATTTCCTGTAATGTGGTATTTACTGTAATATGGTATTTGGTCTAACATGGCATTCATTGTAAAGTGGTATTCACTATAGTATTGCATTTACTGTAATGTGGTATTTTTAGTAATGTGATTTTACTATAATATGATATTTACTGTAATGTGGTATTTGCTTGAACTTGATATTCACTGTAATGTGATATTAACTCTAGTATGGTATTTACTGTAATGTGGTATTTGATTATTGATTTGATTTATTATTTTATTAGTATAAAGTGAAAAATATTGTTTCTTGCATGCTATATAGACAAAGCATATGTTCATAGAGAAGGAAAGGAGAATATGCAGAATGTAGTGTTAAAGTATAGAGAAAAATCAATTTAATGCAAAGAACAAAGAACAAAGAAAATGATAGCACAGGAACAGGCCCTTCAGCCCCCCCAAGCATGCATCAACCATGCTGCTCAACTTTACTAAAGCACTCTACCCTTCTGGGACCATTTCTCTCTATTCCCATCTCATTCATGTATTTGTCAAGATGCCCCTTAAATGTCACTATCGTTTTCCCTTCCACTGTCTCCCCCGGCAATGAGTTCCAGGCACCACCATTCTCTGTATAGAAAACCTGCTTCATACATCTCTTTTAAGCCTTGCCCCTCGCACCTTAAACCTATGACCACTAGTAATTGAGACTTCCACCCTGGCTAACCACTCTGTCAATGCCTCTCATAATCTTGTAGACTTCTATCAGGTCGCCCCTCAACCTCCGTCGCTCCAGTGAGAACAAATCGAGTTTCTTCAACCTCTCCTTATAGCTAATGAACTCCATACCAGGCAACATCCTGGTAAATCCTTTCTGTACCCTTTCCAAAGCCTCCACATCCTTCTGATAGTGTGGTGACCAGAATTGAACTCTATATTCCAAGCACGACCTAACTAAGGCTCTAAAAAGCTGCAACATGACTTGCCAATTTTTAAACTCAGTACCCTGGCTGATGAAGGCAAGCATGCCATATGTCTTCTCGACTATCTTCTCTACTGGTGTTGCCACTTTCAGTGACCTGTGTATCTGTACACCCAGATCCCTGCCTATCAATACTCTTTAGGGTTCTGCCATTTAATGTATATTTCCTATCTGTATTAGACGTTCCAAAATGCATTACCTCACATTTGTACAGATTTAACTCCATTTGCCATCTCTCTGACCAAGTCTCCAACTGATCTTTATCCTGTTGTGTCCTCTGATGGTCCTCATCGCTATGCTCAAATTCAGCAACCTTTGTATCTCTGCAAATTTATTAATCAATCCAGCTACATATTCCTCCAAATCATTTATATAAATTAAAAGCAGAAAAGTTCCCAGCACTGATTCCTGAGGAACACCATCTGTCACAGGCCTCCATTCAGAAACACATCTTTCCACTGCTACCCTCTGTCTTCTTTGACAAAGCCAGTTTGTATCAGCCTTGCCAGCTCACTTTTGATCCCATGCGACTTCACCTTCTGCCATGAGGGACCTTGTCAAAGGCCTTACTAAAGGTAAAAAAGATAGAAAAATCTAATGGCAGTAGGGAAGAAGCTGTTCTTGAGTCAGTTGGTATGTGACCACAGACTACTGTATCTTTCTCCCAATGGAAAAAGGTGAAAGAGAGAATGTTTAGGGTGTGTGGGTCCTTAATTATGCTGGCTGCTTTGTTGAGGCAGTGGGAAAGTGTAGACAGAGTCAATGGGTGAGAGGCTGTTTTATGTGATCGATTGGGCTATATTCACGACCTTTTGTAGTTTGTTGCCTTGGGTAGAGCATTCACTGTATTCACTATAGTGTAGTATTTACTGCGGTATTTACTGTAACATGATATTTGTCATAATGTGATATTCACAGAAATGTGGCATTTACTACAGTGTGATATTCATGGTAATGTGGTATTTACTGTAGTGTGGTATTGTCTGTAATGTAATATTGCCTGTAATGGGATATTCACTGTAGTGTGGTATTCACTATAACGTGGTATTTACTGCAGCGTGGTATTTACTGTAGTGTGGTACTGCCTGTAATCTGATATTCACTGAAATGTAGTAAATTTGGAAGCGCTCCAACTTTGCTTCAGCCTCTGCAATTTTATCTCTAAAGCGCAACACTTCAATAGATTATTTTTATTGATGCAGTTTTCAAACAACATTGATAACGTTACAATCATACCACCATTCAATGTTACATTGATTGTCAGCAAGACTTAATGATTCCATTCTCTTCTTCTGACTGTATATTCAAACCTTGTTAAAAAGGCTAAGCTACATAAACCAGGCTGACATTTCATATGTGGGGCTGGCAGTGATCATTTAGAAAAAACATTCAGATGGGAGCAAAGATCATTTGCAAGGCAGTGAGCCCTGGTTTCTTAGTGAAGGGTACAGTGATCATTCAGAGTGACACATGAGACACAGAACAATCCCAAAGGAGCAATGATGACTCAGTGGGGAGCAATATTCACTCAGGGAACAGTAAACATGCAGCAGAGAGCAATGATCACGTGGACTGTGAAATGAACACCTGGGAAAACAGTTGTCACTTGTTGAAATGTGTGAAACAGCGATTGCTCAAACAACGATAACTCAGACAGGGACACTCAATAATCATTCAGACAGCAATCAATCACTCAGACAGCGAGCACTCAGAAAACCTCAGCCTTCATTATGACAAGGACTTAGAGAACAGGCACAAGAGACACATAGCTTTGGGCACAAGGAGAATGAGGAAGGGTCTCAAGAGAATATCCTCTGAGGGTCTTCATGCAACATTTCTATCTCATGTCAGCAGTGTCTGGGGCAGCTATGATTCATAGAACATAGAACATAGAACATAGAACATTACAGCACAGAACAGGCCCTTCGGCCTTCGATGTTGTGCCGACCAAAATAAAAAGCAATGCCCCTCCAAACTAAACCATTCCCTTCTCTTCCATATACTTATCAATTAACCTCTTAAACGCCACCAAACTTGGCGCATCTACAACAGCTGCAGGCAGGGCATTCCACTCCCTAATCACTCTTTGAGTAAAGAACCTACCTCTGATATCCGTCCTATAACTCATACCCCTTAATTTAAAGCTGTGTCCCCTCGTGCTAGCTTTCTCCATCCTAGGAAAAAGGCTATCACTGTCCACCCTATCTAAACCTCTAATCATCTTATATGCTTCAATAAGATCCCCTCTTAGCCGCCTCCTTTCTAACGAAAACAACCTCAAATCCTTCAACCTCTCTTCATAGGACCTGCCCTCCATACCAGGCAACATCCTGGTAAACCTCCTCTGTACCCTCTCCAATGCCTCCACATCTTTCTTATAATGTGGCGACCAGAACTGCACACAATACTCCAAGTGCGGCCGCACTAGAGTTTTGTACAGCTGCAACATGATGCTGCGGCTCCTAAATTCAATCCCCCTACCAATAAAAGCTAAGACTCCATATGCCTTCTTAACAACTTTATCCACTTGACTGCCTACTTTCAGGGATCTATTGACACATACACCAAGATCCTTCTGTTCCTCAACACTATTAAGAGCCCTACCATTAGCCCTATACTCTACACATTTATTGTTCCTGCCAAAGTGCATTACCTCACACTTTTCCACATTAAACTCCATTTGCCACCTCTCGGCCCAGCTCTGCAACTTGTCCAAGTCACTCTGTAAACTATAACACCCCTCTTCACTATCTACCACTCCACCGACTTTAGTGTCATCTGCAAATTTACTGATCCATCCCTCAATACCCTCATCCAGATCATTTATAAAAATTACAAACAGCAGGGGCCCCAAAACAGACCCCTGAGGCACACCACTCGTCACCGAACTCCACGATGAATATCTCCCATCAACCACCACCCTCTGTCTTCTATCTGCCAGCCAATTCCTAATCCAATTAGCTAAATCACCCTCTATTCCACACATCTGCATTTTCTGTAGAAGTCTTCCATGGGCCACCTTATCAAACGCCTTACTAAAGTCCATATATACTACATCAACCGCCTTACCCCCATCCACCTCTCTGGTCACTTTCTCAAAAAACTCAATGAGGTTAGTAAGGCATGACCTACCCTTCACGAAACCATGCTGACTATCCCCAATCAATTCATTTCTCTCTAAATAACTATAAATCCTATCCCTAATAATTCTCTCCAATACTTTGCCCACAACAGAAGTAAGACTCACTGGCCTATAATTCCCTGGAAGGTCTCTCTTCCCCTTCTTGAACAACGGGACCACATTCGCTATCCTCCAGTCCTCCGGAACCACACCCGTAACCAACGAGGACCTGAAGATCAGAGCCAGAGGCTCTGCAATCTCCTCTCTTGCCTCCCAGAGAATCCTAGGGTAAATCCCGTCCGGCCCAGGGGACTTATCCAACTTCAAACCCTCGAGAATTTCTAACACATCCTCCCTATCTACTACAATACTCCCCAATTTGCAACCCTGTACCTCAGTGCTCTCCACAGCTACATTTCCAGCACTCTGCGTGAATACCGAAGAGAAATATTTATTCAGTGCCTCACCAATCTCTTCAGGCTCCACGCACAACTTCCCACTGCTGTCTATGACTGGCCCTAATCTTGCCCTAACCAATCTTCTATTCTTAACATATCGAAAGAAAGCTTTAGGATTCTCCTTAATCCTATCAGCCAACATCTTCTCGTGTCCCCTCTTAGCTCTCCTCAATTCACTTTTTACCTCCTTCCTGGCTAATCTATAGCTATCCATTGCACTAACTGAGCCTTCAAGCCTCATCCTGACATAAGCCTCCTTTTTCTTCTTAACCAGCAAATCAACTTTTTTCGTACACCAAGGCTCTCTTACTCGACCTTTTCCTCCCTGCCTGACAGGGACATACTTATCAAGGACTCGCAGCAGCTGCTCCTTGAATAAGCTCCACATTCCAGATGTTCCCAGTCCCTGTAGTTTCCTAGTCCAATCTATGCACCCTAATTCTCTCCTGATGGCCTCATAATTACCCTTCCCCCAGCTATAACTACTGCCCCCAGCTTCATGCCTTTCCCTGTCCATCACTAAGGTGAACGTAACCGAATTTTTGTGCAAATTTTCCCCCCAAGATATTAGTCCCCCTCTGGTTCAGGTGTAGACCATCTCTCTTGAAGAGGTCCCACCTATCCCAGAATGAGTCCCAATTGTTAAGGAACCTGAACCCCTCACTCCTGCACCATCCACGCAGCCATGAGTTCAAACTTTCCCTGTCTCTGTTCTTCTCTAAACTATCCCTTGGCACCAAGCAGATGATCACTGAATGACGCCACTGGCCCCGTCAGCAGAACCTCCAGCTGCAAAGCAGGTTGAGGATGGTGCTGACACTGGCCATGATCACTGAGACCCTCAATTAGTATCCAGTTGGTTTTTTCAGGAGGGAGCAGATAACACATTGCAGCACAGTGGCACAGGAATTAATATTACTGCCTCACAACACCAGGGAACCGGGTTCCGTTTCAAGCCTGGGTGACTGTGAGGAGTTTGCCCACTCTCCCTGTATTTATGCAGGTTTCTTCTGGGTGCTTTGGTTTCCTCCCACACTACAAAGATGTACAAGTCAGATGGATAGGCCATGCTAAATTGTCCCTTAGTGTCCAAAAATGTGTAGGTTAGGTGGGTTAGCAAGGTAAATGCGTGGGGTAATGGGGATAGGGCAAGGGATGGACCTAGGTAAGATGCTCTGCTGAAGAGTCAGTGCAGATTTTATGGGCCAAATGGCCTCCTCTGCACTGTAGGGATTCTATGATTGCTAACATCTCACAGTTTGCTGTGCATTATTGCATTATGGAAGAGAGAAAGACCCTGAACAGCAGGTACAAGAACAAGTATGTGGTTTTGCCTGGTTAGTGGGTTCCTCATTGGTGCTAGATGTAGTTGCCCTACATCTAGTTATGCATATTAAGGGGTAGATGTTCCACAGCTGCAAGGGTTACTGCTCCCAACAGTATATGACCATGAACAGAGAATACTTTTGTTGAATGCCTGCTATCTTGACAGCCACTATAATGTGCTAGTCTGCATTGCCTACCAATGCTGGGCCACCATGATAGACCATAGGCTGATGATGGTGGTTACACATTCTACAACTGGCTTATAACTCTGCACCTGTCCGCACATGGACTGCATGCAGACAATGAAAGCAATTCTTTCCAGGAATTGAGTGGATGCTCTTCAGTGCTTTTTGAATCATGAGTCCAAATTCATAGTAGTTTTCTGCATTCTCTGTAACCTAGCTTCCAAGAGGGAGCTGCTCCTGATATTAGGTTTTTGGAAAGCATGAAGAGGCATGAAGAATTCCTACAGGGCAGAAAGAGGCTATTTTGGATGAAGAGGAGGAAGAGGGGAGACCTTCCCCACACACACTGTACACATACTGCTACTCAGTTCATCTGAAATCTCATCACTGCATCAACTGTTGCTCAAGAATTTCTTGCCTTTCTAGGTGAGGGGGATTATTAGCAGGGTAAATGCTCCATAGTGTATGGTGGCCATTGTGTCAGCTTCCACTACAGCACAGGTACAAACCAGCCAAGTTTTGCAATGGAAATTCAGGCATTAATTCCTGAGATTCATGCTTCTATCCATGTAGGTTCAGTCAGCTGTCAAGAAGACTATGAATCTGG
Organism: Sphyrna mokarran; assembly: GCA_024679065.1. Classification (NCBI taxonomy): domain Eukaryota; kingdom Metazoa; phylum Chordata; class Chondrichthyes; order Carcharhiniformes; family Carcharhinidae; genus Sphyrna; species Sphyrna mokarran. Next base: position 109,709,289 of record JAGIQG010000005.1, read on the forward strand.
TACTTAAAGGGGCATGCAGGGTTTCACAGCAATCCAGCAGATTTCAAGAATGAAGAAATTGCTGCTTGAGGAGAATGACACTGGCTCTGAAGTGCATAAACATGTTTTCCTCTCTCAGGTTGACAGTATTTGTGTTCCCACCAATGCCATTCCGTAAGTACTCTTATACTGCCTGCCAATTGACATGACAGACTGCACCATGTCCACTCCAAAGCTGTTCCCTCAAGGGCCGGAGCTGCTCAAAGTCATCCTACAAGGCCAAACTGTACCTTTCTGCAGTGAAAGTCAGTAACCTTCCACCAGCTACTCAGGTCACAAGACCAGGCAAAGGCACTTGTAAAAGTGGATAGTTCATTTATGATTGCGTATGTATCTGGTTTTGGGTAAAGACGTTATCAAAATGTTATTGGTAAGGCTTTTCTTGATGGATCTTGGTTAACAAGACACAATAAAGGAGTAGTCCACGTGTATGGTAAGGTGGGGGATGGTGGAACCACAGTGCTGAAAAAAAAATCCCTCAGGAAACCTGAAGATGTATACACATTCTTAGACATCTTATCATAAATTCCTGCAATGCAGAAGGAGACTATTTAGCCTACTGAGCCTGCACTGACAGCAATCTCACCCAGGCCGTATCCCCATAACCCCGCAAATTGATCCTGCTAGTCTCCCTGACACCAAGGGGCAATTTTTAACATGGTCAATCAACCTGACCCACACGTCTTTAGAGTGTGAGAGGAAGCCAGAGCACTGAGAGGGAACCCACAGGGAGAATCTGCAGACTCCAGACAGACAGTTACCCACAGCTAAAATTGAACCTATGTTCCTGGTAACTGTGGGGCAGTACTAACAACTGTGCCGCCCCAGTATAAATGGATCCTGACTGTTTTCTCCTTAACTCCTCTTCTTCCTCTTCCTCCTCCCCTTGAGGTGACCTTCAAATACCTGAAGCAAATGGTAGTTTTCCCATGAGAGCAAGATTTATTTTATTCAATTAATAATTTGCATCTCTTCCAGAGGACAGACAATAGAACTGGTTTTAATTTGCCAACGTTGCCTCACTAAATTTCATTGAGAACAATACAACAGCATGGAAATATGTAACTTGAAACAGGGAGAAAGTCTCTATGCCTGTCATACCAAATGATAAATGGAGTATGCAAATTTTCATGTTAATTTAGAAATCAAAAGTCGTTGCATTATTATTTTACTGACCTTCTATAGAGTAGCAACTTGATAAGTTGAAATAGCAAAAAGGCTGCTTTGAAGCCCTAATCTATTGGAGACTAAAGATATTTTTTCATGTCAACAAAATAGATTTTTTTTTCACTCATTTGTGGGACATGGGCATTGCTGGCTGGCTATCAATTATTGCCCATCTCTAATTTGCCCCTGAGAAGGTGGTGATGAGAACAGGCTGCAACCCTGATGAGTGAATAAAACAGGACATGGTCTCTCCAGGATAAAGAAACTTTCTGGTCCCACGGGGTTGTTTACCAGACATAGGGCCTCGTGACCCCTTATTTGGGAGGAAGGAATTGATCTCTGTGCCTCCAGCACCTACAGACATGGCTATTGGGGACACAAGTTATGATGTAGAGATGCCGGCGTTGGACTGGGGCGAACACAATAAGAAGTCTGGCAACACCAGGTTTAAGTCCAACCAATTTATTTGATAGTAAACTCACACAAACTTTCAAGGCTCTGCTCTTTGCCATTCACCTGATGAAGAGCAGAGCCTCAAAAGCTTGTGTGAGTTTACTATCAAATAAATCGGTTGGACTTAAACCTGGTGTTGTCAGACTTCTTATTGGGGACACACCCAGAGATCAGTGTGGCAGCACCTGATTGGACTCTTATCGATCGGGAGGTGGGGTGGTATAAGTCCTGATTGATTGATTGGCAATGGCCAAAAGGGATGTGAAACCCAAGGTGTATAAAGGGTGCTGCACAACCAGGAATCTCTCTCTCCCTGTCTGACCCCATTGATACAACAATGGTGACCATGGACAGCGACAACCAGCACGAGGAGAGTCACCACACCCAGGAAGGAAGTAAGAGCAGAGCCAGAGGGCCAAACCACACCAAAGGATCAGACTATGCAGGTGACTATTGAGACCAAAACACAGATAAAGACCAATGTCTGCTTGGGTACTTGCCAGTCACGCAAAGTTAAATCAAGGTCTTGTATTTGATTTGAACTTCAGTATTTTTCTGTAAGATAACTTATTGTTGGTTGAGTGGGTGATTATTAATTGAGGGTTTGAATAAATATTGGTTATACTAATAAAACGTTCACTTGCAGTTCTTTGCCCACTGTATTAGGGTTAAAGCAGACTGTGCGGGAGGCAACAATACCATTAGGAAGGAATTCCAGGATATTCACTCAGTGCCTGCAAAGGAATGGTGACACATTTCCAAATCAGGATGATGAGTAACTTGGAGGGGAACTTGTATGTGACAGTGTTCCCATGTACCTCCTGTCCTTCTAGACGGAAATGGTCATGGGTTTGGAGGGCTGTCTGAGGATCTTTGCTGAATTGCAGCAGTGCATCTTGTAGATTGTATACACTGCTGCTACTGGGCATTGGTGGTGGAGGGAGCAGATTTGGGGCCAGTCAAGTGGGCTGCTTTATCCTGAATGATGTCAAGCTTCCTCAATGTGGTTGGAACTGCACCAGCCAGGTAAGTGGGGAGTATTCCATCACACTCCTGACTTGTGCCTACTTGTTGCAGTACTCCTAACCTCTAACCTGCTCTTGTAATCACCGTGTTTATTGTGGCAAATTCAGTTGAGTTTCTGATCAATGTTAACCCCAATGTTATGGATGTTGACAGTGGGGGGGTTCAGTGATGGTAGCATCTTTGAATGTCAAGATCTGGTCATTAAGGTGTCTCTTGTTGATGATGGTCATTGTCTGGCATTTGTGTGGCACAAATGTTACTTGCCATTTTTCAGCCCAAGCCTGGATATTGTCAAGATCTTGTTGTATTTGAATATGGACAGCTTCAGTATCTGAGGAGTCATGGAGGATGCTGAACATTGTGCGATCATCAGTGAACATCCCCATTTCTAACCTTATGATAGTGGGAAGATCTTTGATTAAGCAGCTGAATCAAAGCTGCTTGATTTGCTTAGACCTAGGACACTATCTTGAAGGACTCTTGCAGAGATGTCCTGGAGCTGAGATGACTGACCCTCCAGAACTACAACCATCTTCCTATGTCAAAATATGACTCCAACCAGCAGAGTGTTTCCCCTGATACCCATTGATTCCAGCTTTGCAAAGGCTCTTTGATGCCACACTCAGTCGAATGTGGCTTTGATGTCATAATTCACCTCACCTCTGGAATTCAGCTTTTTCATCCATGTTTGAACCAAGGCTGGAATGAGATCAGGAGCTGAGTGACCCCTAGCGAAACGCAAACCAGGCATCACTGAGCAGATAATTGCTGAGCAGCTGCTGATTGATGACCCCTTCCATCATTTTACTGATTTGTGAGAAGACTGAACAATAATTGGCTGGGTTAGATTTGTCCTGCTTTTTGTGTGCAAGATATATCTGAGCAATTTTCCACATGATTGGGTAGATGCCTGTGTTGCCTGGAAGAGTTTGGCTAGGATGGAGACAAGTTCTGAAGCACACGTCTTCAGTACTGTTGCCGGAATGTAATCAGGTCCCATTACCTTTGCAGTATGCAATACCTCTGTTTCTTGACATCACGTGGAGTGAATCGAATTGGCTGGAGACTGGCATCTGAGATGCTAGTGACCACACGAGGAGGCCAAGATGGATCATCCACTTGGCCTTACCTTTTGCACTAACATGCTGGGCTCCACAACAAAATATAATATGATATCCTCTCCATCTTACATCCGTTACCTGCATTAACAAACTAGGATAAGGAAAATCAAAGAACTATTGGAAGAGCATTTCACGATACCTTGTTGGAAAGCTACCTATCACTACAAAGGACAGCAAGCAGGCCCTTCAGCCCTACAAGCCTGCGCCACCCATTTTAACACTCAGTGAGTGACTTATTCAAGTCTTTCGTTGACATTTTTGTCTACCTCTAGTGGAACTCCTCAATATTGAGGGTGCAAATTTAGGAAACTGTGTATTCCAGATTAAGGGAGATCCAATTTGGGGACAATTTATTGACATCAATCAGCCTAAAAAGCTCTACCCTCCTAATAGCAACATTAGATCATAATGATCATAAGATCATTAGAGCAGAATTATGCCACTTGGCCCATAGAATCTGCTCTACCATTCAATCATGACTGATTATTTCTCTCAGCTCCTTTCTCCTGCTTTTTTCCCCATAACCACCGATCCATTTATTAATCAAGAGTCTATCTATCTCTGTCTTAAAGGCACTCAATGACTGGCCTCCACAGCCTTCTGCAGCAAAGAATTCCACAGATTCACTGGCTGAAGAAATGCCTTCTCATCACTGTTTTAAAGGATTGTCCCTTTAGCCTGAGATTGTTTTCTTAGTGGAAACATTTTCTCCACATCCACTTTATCCAGGCCTCACAGTAAGTTTCAATAAGGTCCCCCCTCATCCTTCCCAACTCCAACGAGCACAGACCCAGAATTCTCAACCGTTCCTCATAAGACAAGTTCTTAATTCCAGGGATCATTCTTGTGAACTGCCCCTGGACTTTTCCCAGGCCAATGCACCCTTCCTTAAACACGGGCCCCAAAACTGCTTACAATACTCCAAATAGTGTCTGACCAGAGCCTTACACAGCCTTAGAAGTACATCCCTGCTCTCGTATTCTAGCCCTCTTGACATGAACACTACTAACATTGCATTTGCCTTCCTAACTGCTGACTGAACTTGCATATCAACCTTAAGTGAATCTTGAGCAAGGAATCCGGAGTCCCTTTGTGTTTCTGGTATCCGAAGCATTTCCCCAACATGAAGGCAGACAAAGTGTGCTGTTTATATACATTGTTTAACATTAATATATTCCTAACATCTTTAATTAGCAGTTTAGTGAGTTAGATTCCATGCAGTGCTTTTTTTTTGAATGAAGAATTCATAAATAATTTACTAAAGAAGATTTCAAACTTTGCCATACATAATTAAATAAATTGACTTTTTTGTAGCAGCCTTTTCTTTTTTCTGAAAGAAGGATTCAGCACATAATTTACTAGAGATCTCAATCATTGTAACAAATAATTAAATTGATTTTTTTTTTTGTTGCAGGCTTTCTTTACCTGAACTTCCCTGTAGCTGAGAACAAAGAACGAAGAAAACTACAGCATAGGACCAGGCCTGTTGACCCTCCAAGCCTGAACCAACCATGCCACACGACTTAACTAAAACCCCCTACCCTTCTGGGGACCATATCCTTGTATTCCCATCCTACGCGTGTATTTGTTCCTTAAAAGTCCACTATTGTATCTGCTTCTACTACCTCCCCCAGCAACAAGTTCCAGGCAACCACCAGCCTCTGTGTGTGTGTGTGTGTATATATATATAAAAAAAAACTACTGCATACACCTCCTTTAAACTTTCTCTGCTTGCACCTAGGGATTGACTCTTCCACCCTGGGAAAAAGCTTCTGACTATCCACTCTGTCCATGCCTCTCATAATCTTGTAGACTTCTATCAGATCACTCCTCAACCTCTGCCATTCTAGTGAGAACAAACAAAGTTTCTCCAAGCTCTCCTCATAGCTGATACCCTCCATACCAGGGAACATCCTGGTACATCTTTTCTGTACTCTCTCCAAAGCCTCCACATCCTTTTGATATGTGGTGTCTAGAATTGAACACTATATTCCAAATGCGGCTGAACTAAGATTTCACAAAACTGCAACATGACTTAGCAATTTTTAAACTCAATGCCACGGCTGATGAAGATAAGATGTCATATGCTTTCTTGACTATCTTCTCCACCTGCATTATCACTTTCAAGGACCTATGTACCTGTACACCCAGGTCTCTTTGCCTATCAATATTTTTAAGTGTTCTGCTATTTACAGTGTATTTCTTATTTGTATTAGATCTTTTGAAATGCATTACCTCACATTTGTCAGGATTAAACTCCATCTGCCGTCTCTCCGCCCAAATCTCCAGCTGATCTATAAGCTGCTGTATCCTCATCGCTATCTGCAAATCCACCAACCTTTGTGTCATCCGTAAACTTACTAAACAAGTCGTTACATTTGCCTTCAAATCATTTATATATAAATTACAAACCACAAAGGTTCCAGCACTGATTCCTGAGAAATGCCACACGTCACAGCCCTCTATTCAGAAACACACCTTTCCACTGCTACCCTCTGTCTTCTTTGACCGAGCCAGTTTTGTATCCACACAGCCAGCTCATCTCTGATCCTCTGAAGATGACTTCACCTTCTGTGCCAGTCTATCAAAGGCCTTACTGAAGTCCATGTAGACAACATCCACTGCCCTACCCTCATCAATCTTCATCACTTCCTCAAAACTCAATCAAGTTAGTGAGACATGACCTCCCCTTCACAAAACTATGTTGCCTCTTGCTAACACATCCACCCATTTCTAAGTGGGAATAAATCCTGACTCAAAGAATCCTCTTTAACAATTTCCCTACCACTGATATAAGGCTCAAAGGCCTGTAATTGCCTGGATTATTCTTGCTACCCTTAAACAAAGGAACAACATTGGCTACTGTCTAATCCTCTGGGACGTCCCCTGTAGCTAGTGAGGATATAAAGATTTCTCTCTAGGCCCCAGCAATTTCCTCCCCTGTCTCTCTCGGGTGTATTCCACAAGGCCCTGGAGCCATGCCTACCTTAATGTTTCAAGAACCTCAATACCTCCTTTTTGACCTCAACATGACTCAAACTATTTACACATCCTTTCCCAGACTCATCATTCACTCATCTCTTTGGTGAATATTAATGTGAAGTATTCATTTAATATTTTGTCCATTTCTTCTGGCTGCATGCATAGATTCCTTCTCTTCTTGAGTGGGCCAACCCTCTCCCTGGCTACCTCTTACTTTTTATAAATATGTACAAAGCTTTGGGATTTTCCTTAATCCTGCTGGACAATGCTTTCTCATAATATCTTTTAGCCCTCCTTACTACTTGCTTAAGTTTCTTTCTACTTTTTATTTTAATGAATTGACTGCAGTTTGACTGATTGTTGAGGCACTTGAATAGAATTAAGTGAGAGTTTACATGACACCAGGTTATAATTCAGTAGATTTATTTGAAATCACAAGCTTTTGGAGCACTGCTCCTTTGTCAGATGAAATTTGATTTGATTTATTATCCTTTCATGTATTAACATACAGTAGAAAGTATTGTTTCTTGCGCGCTATAGAAACAAAACATACCATTCATAGAGAAAGAAACGAAACAGTGCAGAATGGAATGTTACAGTCATAGCTAGGGTGTAAAGAAAGATCAACTTAATGCAAGGTAAATCCATTCAAAAGTCTGACAACAGCAGAGAAGAAGCTGTTCTTGAGTCGGTTGGTACATGACCTCAGATTTTGTTATCTTTTTCCCAAAGGAAGAAGGTGGAAGAAAAAATGTCTGGGGTGCATGGTGTCCTTAATTAAACTGGCTGCTTTGCTGATAGAGTCAATGGATGAGAGGTTGGTTCACGTGATGGATTGGACTACATTCATGACTTTTTGTAGCTCCTTGTGTTCTTGGGCAGAGCACTTTCTTTGATGCATCTGTAAAGATTGACAGTCATCGTTAACATGACAAATTTCCTTAATCCTCTGAAAAAGTAGAAGCGTTGGTGGGTTTTTAACTGTAGTGTCAGCACAGGGGACTAGGACAAGTTATTGGTGATGTGAACACAGAAAAATGTGAAGCTCTCGACCCTTTCTATTTCGTCCTCGCTGATGTAGACAGAGACATGTCCTCCTTTAATCTTCCTGAAGTCAATGATTAGCTCCTTCACTATGTTGACACTGAGGGAGAGATTATTGTTGCAAGTGGAGCAAGATCCTATTTATTCTTTGTCTGCGCACCCCACTCCATTTCACCTGACGAAGGTACACTGTTCCAAAAGCTTGTGATTTCAAATAATCCTATTGGACTATAACATGGTGTTGTGTAACCTCTCATTTTGTTTTCCTCAATCCAAGACTGGTATCTCCACAATATCAATGGAAACAATTATGCCTTTTAGCAAAGTCAAATGTCAGATCAAAGTACAAAGAACAAAAAATTACAGCAGAGGAACAGGCCCTTTGGCCTCCAAGCCTCCCCCAGTCATGCTGCCAAACTAAGCTAAAACACCCTGCTCTTCCTAGGACCATAATCCCTCTATCTCTATCCTCTTCTTGTATTTGTCAAGATGCCCCTTAAAAGTCACTATCATATCTGCTTCCAGGATCTACCCCGGCACTGAGTTCCAGGCACCCACCACTCTGTGTGGAAAAACTTGCCTCGTACATCCCCTTTAAACCTTACCCCTTGCATCTTAAACCTGTGCCCTCTAATAATTCACTCTTCCAACCTGGGAAAAAGCTTTTGACTATCCACTCTATCCATGCCTCTCATAATCTTGTAGGCTTTATCAGGTCTCCCCTCAACGCTCCAGTGAGAACAAACCAAGTTCCTCCAACCTCTCCTCATAGCTAATGCCCTCTGTACCAGGCAACAACCTGGTAAATCTTTTCTGTACCCTGTCCAAAACTTCCACATCCTTCTGGTAGTGTCGTGACCAGAATTGAACACTATATTCCCAAGTGTGGCCTAACTAAGGTTTCATAAAGCTGCAACATAACTTGAGAATTTTTAAATTCAATGCCCTAGCCAATGAAGGCAAGCATGCTGTATGCCTTCTTGACTATCTTCTCCACCTTCATTGTCTCTTTCAGGACCTGTGTATCTGTAAACCCAGATCTCTTTGCTTATCAATACTCTTAAGGGTTCTACCATTTACTGTATATTTCCTATCTGTATTAGACCTTTCAAAATGCATTACCTCATTTGTTTCCTATTAAACTCCTTCTGCTGTCTCTCTGTCCAAGTATCCAACTGATCTATATCCTACTATACCTGATGGTCCTCATTGCTATCTGCAAATCCACCAACCTTTGTGTCAACTGCAAACTTACTAATCAAACCAGTTACATTTTCTTCCAAATCATTTATACGTGTTACAAATAGCAAAGGTCCCAGCATTGATCCTTGAGGAACATCACTTGTCACATCCTCCATTCAGAAATGCATCCTTCTACTGCTACCCTTTGTCTTCTTTGACAGGACCAGTTTTGTACCCATTGCTAGCTCACCTCTGGTCCCATTCTTTACCTTCTGCACCAATCTGCCATGAAGGACCTTGTCCAAGGCCTTATTGAAGTCTGTGTAGACATCATCCACTGCCCTATCCTCATCAATCATCTTCATCACTTCCTCTCAAAACTCAATCAAGTTAGTGGGACACGACCTCCCCTTCACAAAACCATATTGCCTCTTACTAATATGTCTGTTTATTTCCAAATGGGAGTAAATCCTGTCTCAAAGAATTCTCTCCAATAATTTCCTTACCACTGATGTAAGTTCATAAGATTGTAATTATCTGGATTATTCTTGCTACTCTCCTTTTTAAAAAAAGGAACAAAACTGACTCTTCTCCAATGCTCTGGGACCTCCCCTGAGAATACAAAGCTTGTGAGGATATAAAAATTTCTCTCAAGGCCCTGACAAGTTCTTCCCTTGCTTTTCTCAGTATTCTGGGTATATCCCATTGGGATTTCTCCTTTAATATTTCTCAAGAATCCCAATACCTCCTTTTTTGACTCAAACTATTTACACATTCTTGCCTAAAATCATCCACCAAAATCATTCTGTTTTGAGAATACTGACAGAAATACTCATTTAGTATCTTGCACATTTCCTCTGGCTCCATGCATAGATTCCCTCGCCTGTCCCTGAGTGGGCCAACCCTCTCTCTAGCTACCTCTTGCTCTTTATACATGTATAGAAAGCTTTGGATTTTCCCTTAATTCTGCTGGCCAATTTTTCTTCATGACCCCTTTTAGGCCTCCTTAATCCTTGCTTAAGTTTCTTTCTATTTTCCTTGTATTCCACATTTGCTTTGTGTATTGCCAGCCTCCTAGTCTTGACAAATGGTTCCATTTTCCCTTTGATTAGGCACACAATATCTCTCATTAACCAAGGTTCCCAAAACTTGCCATTCTTATCCTTCATCCTTTCAGGAATGTGCTGCTCCTGAATCCCTATCAACTTATATTTGGAAGTCTCCCACATGCCAGATGTTGATTTGCCATCAAACCTCTGTCTAATATTGTTGTAATTAGCCTTCCCCCAATTTAACACCTTAACTTCAGACTAACATGGAACCTTTGGACACACACCAGAGGCAATATAACTAATTCAATGTATATTTTGCTTTATTATTATCACAAATAGGCTCATATTAACATTGCAATGAAGTTATTGTGAAAATCCCCTAGTTGCTACACTCTGGTGTCTGTTTGAGTACACTGAGGGAGAATTTAGCATGGCAAATTTGCCTACCAAGCAGTTCTTTCAGAACTTGAGAGGAAACTGGAGCACCTGGAAGAAACCCACGCAGATATGGGGAAAGTGTGCAGACTCTGCACAGATAGTAACCCAAGCTGGGAGTCAAACCTGGGTCCCTGGCACTGTGAGGCCGCAGTACGGACTTGATGGGCCAAAGGGCCTCTTCTGCACTGTATGGTTCTATGATTCTATGCTTCAGTGACAATTCATGTATGTACCATATACCATAATTAATATATATACCAAACTCCAATTGATCCCTTGTTCCAATCTTGCAGAGATAATTCATTGTTTTTACATTATGATAATCCTTCATAATCCTGAAAAGCTCTAGCAGGCCACACTCAATCTTTTCCATTCTAATGAAAAGGGCAATAGAGACTGATTAAATGATTGCTTTCCAAAAGGAATTATTTAAGCAGTTGAAGGGAGACATTTTCGGGAGTACAGAGAAAGTATGAGAATTAGACTCGGTGATTGACAGGAACAGTAGAGTAAGATGTACACTGATATTTTAATTACAATATTAAAATGTACATGCATGGGAGGGTTGTAAACCAGTCCTGATCTGTCAGTGCCCTCGAAATCCTGGTAATAAAAAGAAACTGTAGAATAAGCTTTATTGAACAGTCTACACAAAATTAACTTCATAGCAAGAAATCTATGCAGGCTTGTCACTTAAAACCACCTTCTTCAACACATCATAAATTTCAGACTAATTTAGTTGACTGAATTCACCTACAAGCTAGTTTAATCTGATTTCTGTAGCTTTAGCAGAGCTGATCATCGCTGTGTGAACTCAACAAACTGAAAAATGATAAATGCGCTGGTCTTGATTTGTTTTATCCATGTATTTTTTTAAAAAAATAGGGAAGATATAGCAGAAGCATTACTATACACATTTGATACTTAATTAGAAAAAGATGTAGGATTAGGGGAATGGTGAATAACTAATGTAATTCCTATATTTAAGAAGGGAAAGAAAACACATACAGACAACTTGACCTCAGTGTAGGAAAAATAATGGATCATACTGAAGGAGAGAATTGAAGAACACTTAGAATTGACAAATGTAATAACGAATAGTCAACATGGATTGCAAAAGTGAAAATTTTGCTTGACTGGCCTAACTGAATTTTTTACGCAGGAACAGAGAATGGTAATATATTAGACATAGTTTGTCTGGGTTTTTGAATGGCCTTCAATAAATTGGCAAAACAAATTCTCCCTAAATTGTCTCAAATTTGTTTTTTAATCCATGTTTCTATAAACATAGACAGGGATCACAGGTAGAGGTGGGAACATCGGGGTGGCGGCGTGGGCTTGTTGGGCCAAAGGGCCTGTTTCCTGTGCTGTTTTTGTTTTTTTTTGTTCTTTGATCCCAAAAATGCATGGACATACATATCAGGAAAGTATCAACAGTTTGTATCTTTTCTCTTGAACAAAAAAGACTGAGAATTGACCTGATGGAGTTATTTAAAACTTTGAAAGGTTTTGCTGCGTTGGATACAGAGAGAACGTTTTACTCTAGTGTGAATGACTGTAACTAGAATCAATGTAAGATTGTCACCAAGAAATCCAATAAGGAATTCAGAAGAAACTTCCTTACCTAAGGAGTGGTCAGAGTATGGAACTTGCTACCTCAGGAAATGATTGAAGTGAATTGTATAGATGCATTTAAGGCAGTTTGACAAATCTGTGAAGGAGAAAAGAACAGATGATTATTATGTCACTATATATAATGAACACTTGAGTGCAGCTTGAGTGGCACATAAACACTAACATGGACTGGTTGGCTGAATGGTCTGTGCTGTGTGTACAATGTAATCCTCTGAGATCAAAACTGGACACTGCATCTTAACTAAAGCTGAACCAAGTCTTCTACAGGACAAAATAATATACCAGGCCTTATATTATATTGTCTTACAATTTCTTCTCAGTACTCCAGTTGTTCAAGTAGTTACTTCACAACATTATTCAAGAACCATTAGAGAAGTGTGCAGTAGAATGCCCTGATCTCTTTTTCCTTCTTTAATGGATTTCTCTGAAAAGTATATGAATTCTGAGCATTTGTCCTACCCACATGCAATAACACACTTATTGAGGTTAAACACTATTTTCCAGCTCAGTCTCCCAACAAATTAAGATTTCCTGGAGTAAATGAGCAACATCTACTGTCCAACACTCACATTGATCTCAAACAAATTTGCTGATTGTTCTCTCAATACCAATAGCTAAGACATTACTAAAAATAGTAAAAAAACAACTGTCTCAACACTAACCCACGCAGGTAACACTGGTGAACAGATTCTAAACAGGTCCAAATCCATTGGTAACTATTTTTTGCCAATGACTGGCCAGCCAGTTTCCAATCCAGCTCAGTACATCAGCATAGATGCCATAGATCTTAAAGAGAAAATGTTGTACAGTTAAGTATCAAGATTTTTTGGGGGGGAATTGAGGTAGAGAATGTTTATTGGGTTTCTTGTATCCACCAACTTTGTAACTTCTTCAAAAAATACAATTAGATTTTAATCTTTTATCAAAATATTGAGTGTAACATGTTCCTCGATATCTTGACAGTCATATTCCCAGTACCAGGACTGTGGTAGGAGTAAAAAAGACAAACTCTGGCAGCTGTTTCAATCTGTCTTTTTTAATAGATATTTTGCCTTGAACACTTTGATATAATGGAGAATTCTAACAAAACTCTCTGTGGATGACAGTTCTTGATATCTTCCATGTAAAACCCTGTGCTTTCTTGACTTTTTATCGATTACTGGCAAAATGGTCTTAAGAATATATACCAGGCAGCATTGCAGTGTTTTTCAAACAATGGATGCTGTTCACTCTCCAGAAGCCAACACAAACAACATATTACTTTCTGTTTGTTTGTTGGTCTGTCTATTAAAACCATGTGAAAACTAGGTGGCTGTTCATGAGACATGAGGCACTCACAGAATAATTTTGTCTAGCATGGTGCAGGAGAATGGCAGTGGTGCATATAATAGTAGACTACAAGGTTACATGCCAAATCTAAAGGATTTAAAATATTCCCCAGTTAACATATTGCAATTTGCTCCCAAGGTGACAACTAATCACTAAAGCATATTGCAGCTTTGCAAGGTTCGGTGAATGGATGAATTAAAAGGAAGTGTCCTTTTGAAAACAACACACGTTGAATTGATTATTTATCATCTTCATCTACTTTTTATTAAAAGCAAACAGATAAAAGTGGACGTTTTATAGATCATTCATCCTTCAACTGGATAGTGAAATTTGTAAAAGATGAAGAGTATGAATTAGTTTATAGAGCAATAAATTGTTCAGTCTCCATCTGCCTGACATTAGAATCAGAGAACAGATATAGTCGAGTATGAGCCAATTCAGTCTAACAAGTCCATAGAGAAAGGGTAACTCCATAAGTTCCACTGCCCTGTTCCTTCCATGTAACAATACAAAGGTGTTTGGTGCATACGTCCATGATATGCAGGTGATGGTCCCACACCAACAGAACAGTTATTGAGTGAAAACTCTTCTTGCTCGTGAATCTTCCTGGATTTTTCACTGGAGCCTTGAGGGCGATGTGAGGGTAGTCAATAGCCCCCTGCCAATTTGGCATCCTCGCGATGGCCGTGAACCTTGTAGCTGGGGCTTCCTATTGGGCCTGGATTAGGTCAAATTTAATATATTGGCCAGCCCCAGCATATAGCGAATGTCCTAGACACATTTGTGGATGAATGGTTGGAAAGTGCTGTAAAAGTCTCCACTGATGGTCTGGAACAACTTGGTGGTGTAAAAGTTTAAGTCAGCCATTACTTTCACAGCCATTGGGAGTGGGTGCCCTCCCCATGCCCTGAGGTGCCAGGTGTCACGCTGCCTCCTTTTAGAGACAGAACTGTCGGCAGCATGTGATGTCCGACAGTTGGGGGCACGGAAACACAGTGGTAGCACTGCTGCTTCACAACTCCAGGGTCCTGGGTTTGATTCCTGGCTCAGGTCATTGTCTGTGTGGAGTTTGCACATTCTCCTCGTTTCTGCGTGGGTTTCCTCAGGGCATATCATAGAACCCTACAGTGCAGAAAGAGGCCCTTCAGCCCATTGAGTCTGCACCGAACACCGAATCGCACCCATGCCCTACCCCCATATCCCTACCTATTTTACCCACTAATCCACACATTCCTGGACACTAAGGGGCAATTCCTTAGCATAGCCAATCAACCTAACCTGCACATCTTTGGACTATGGGAGGAAACCGGGTGCTTTGATAGAAATTACTTTTGTCTAACCACACAATCTATGTTTTGTGTGCCATGCTTTCAGGATTTAGCTGTTGAACAAAATCAACAGAGTAAGAAGAAAACATTGCATTTATATAGCATCTTTCATGACCACTGGATGCCCCAAAGCCAATGAAATACTTTTAAAATGTGGTCACTTTTGTAATTAAGGAAGTGTGGCAGCCAATTTTTACTCAGCAAATTCACACAAACAGTATTGTGGTAGTGAGAACCGGTTTCAGTGATTTTGACTGTGTGATATGATAAGGATATCACAGATAACTCTGTTACTTCAAAATAATGGAACTTAATAAGATAGAGGGTTATTTATAGATAAGCCTAGTAGGTACAGACACATTCGGCACAACTTGTGGACCAAAGGATCTGTTTGTGCTGTAGTTTTTTTTTTCTACGTTTCTATGATGCTCTTTGATATTTTACATCTTCCTGAGAAGACAAAGGTGATCTTGGTTTAAAGTCACACCTGATGAAGAGTACTCCAACAGGACAGCACTCCTAAAGTGGATTGCCAGCATTGATTTTTATGCGCAAGTCTTGAAATTGAACTTGAATCCACAGCCTTCTAACTCAGCAGTGAGACTGCTATCCACTGAGCCATGGTTGACATTCAAAAATTTAATGATTATCGATTATGGACCAGAATTTGGGCTGTGAAGAAAGGAAAGGGTTAATGAATTTTTTTAACCTGGAACTTGTGCAAGCAAATCTTATCTGTTTGTGGAGGCTTGTGTGCTAAGTAAACATAATTAAACAGTTGCACTTGCAGAAGTGCGATAACGGCTGTTTGAAAGGAGGAATCCTGATGAAATGGCCGTGACTACGCAAGTTACTTGAAAGAAGGAACAGCGATCCTGACTGGAGTCGGGAACTGCGTCGTGACTGAGACCGGGAATTATGCTGTATAAATATCCACACTCATTTGTATTCGGGGAGAAGTCTGGCAGGCTGCTTTAGGAACCTGCTTCTACCAAAAGCTTTTATAATAAAGCCATTGTACTTTGACTCACTGACAGTCTCAGAGGTATTAGAAAATAGAGAATATAAAAAAACTACAGCACAAACAGGCCCTTTGGCCCACAAGTTGTGCCGATCATATCGCTACCTGCTAGGCTTACCTATAACCCTCAATCCTATTCATTTCCATGTACTCATCCAGAAGTCTCTTAAAAGATCCTATCACATTTGCCCCCACCACCACTGACGGCAGCTGATTCTACTCACCCACCACCCTCTGAGTGAAAAACTTACCCCGACATCTGCTCTGTACCTACTCCCCAGCACCCTAAACCTGTGTCCTCTCATAGCGACCATTTCAGCCCTGGGAAAAAGCCTCTGAGAATCCCAATCAATACCTCTCAACATCTTATACACCTCTATCGGGTCCCCTCTCATCCTTCATCTCTCCAAGAAAAAAAATTGAGCTCCCTCAACCTATCCTCATAAGACTTGCCACCTAATTTAGGTAACATCCTTGTAAATCTCCTCTGCACTTTCCAATAGCTTCCACGTCCTTCCTGTAATGAGGTGACCAGAACTGAACATAGTACTCCAAGTGGGGTCTGACTAGGGTCTTATAAAGCTGCAGCATTATCTCCCGACTCTTAAACTCAATCCTTCGATTATTTTACCTACAATGGGCTGCTCACATTTTCGGGTGTAGTGATTCATAAACTGCCTGCACCTATTGTCCCTGTAGCAGGCAGAAGGCAAATTTCATATTGCTACCTTATCAGAACTGGAGCACCTGTCAAAAGACATCAGACCTACGCTTTGAGTCCAAGGACCTGGCAAGCAGCGCTTGAAGAAATTCAATAATCTCACAGTTGGGTGATCAGGGTCAAGTAAATATATCTTCAAATATCATCTCACAATTTTGTATTAACTGCATGTAATTATATGTGGGTGGTCAGCATTCACTGGGGATTCACTTTGGATTCCAAGAATAGAAACTGACTGACACTTTGATAATTGGGTGAGAGGTTCAGGATTGCACCACGTATCTCTTAAAATAAATGTTTATAAAATGTAAAATATATCCTATCCTTCAGCACCTGACTTTCTCAACTATAATGTTCACTAAATCACTAGCCTCTCATGCTCTACACTACTCGCCATCCCCAACCTCCCTCTCCCACCACTACACCCAATCATCCATCCAGCAACAGTCTTTGGCACTCAGAATGCCCACGTCACATATTCTACCTCACCAACATACCGACAACGCCAGCCTTATATCCACCTATTTCTGCCTCCTCCTTCCTCTTGTTATTCAACTAAAGCAGCACTTCACCAAAAGGCACAGTTCAACAAGATGGCTGACATTCAGCTCTCTCTAATGTGGAACAATTTAGATTTTACTTAGAAAGAGGCCAACTGGCCCATCGAATCTGCACCGACCACAATCCCACCATGTCCTACTCCCTTGTCCCTACACATTTACCCACTAATCTCTCAAACCTATGCATTTCAGGACACTAAAGGACAATTTTTAGCATGGCCAATCGACCTATCCTGCACATTTTTAGACTGTGGGAGGAAACCGGAGCACTCAGAGGAAACCCACGCAGACACGAGGATTTCAAAGATGTGCAGATTATGTTGATTGGCTGTATTAAAATTGCTCCTTGGTGTCCTGAGATGTGTAGACCCATAGAACATTACAGGACAGAAACAGGCCTAATAGCCCTTCTTGGCTGTGCTGAACCATTTTTCTGCTGAGTTCCACTGACCTGTATCTGGACCATATCCCTCCACATCTCTCAGGGTTAGAGATTAGTGGGTAAATATGTAGGGATATGGGGTTAGGGTCTGGGTGAGATTGTGATCAGTGCTGACTCGATGGGCCAAATGGCCTCTTTCTGCATTGTAAGGTTTCATGATTCTATGATTTCTTGAACAAACCTACTAATAACAGGAGGGGGCAGCAGAGGACTGGTAGGGAACAGCATGTCTTAATCCCCTGAGTCCATTGGAGGACGTGGTGCTGTATATCATAGAGTAAAAACCAAAAGAACCTGCAGCATCCAACATGGCCAAGCCTGCCCAGGATGTTGGTATGCCCCTTCTCACCCTCACCCTCATCCTCATACTTGGCATGAAGTGAAAGCGGCAAATAGTGTGGCCATGGATCAATTGATTTACATATCATCACATCCCCTGCCCTCCTCCAACTTTCACTACTGTTCTTACACTTTCCAATACCAAAGTCCTGCCATCTGATCAACTGCTACACATAGCAGAGAGTGAGAGGGAGAGAGAGAGAGAAAACGGACAGTGTTACACCAGCGATAGGGTAGCTGTGTCAGTTGATCTGAGTTCCATAGGCATCAGTAGAGGAACTGGCACTGACTGTACATTACAGGAACAGCCTAGAGCTGGAATCTGCAAGTATTGAGTCACCAAATAAGAGTGGAATGTAGTTAGGCCAAAGAGATAGTACACCAGATCACTCGGGACATGTGGGAAAGGGCATAGTGACTCTGTTATAGGGGATGCAGACGAGGACTTTTCTGAAGTACGCAGGGGAACACTGATAACTATGCACAATGTGCTTGGCACATTAGCAAGCTTCTCAACTTGTGGTCACTGTTACGGAGCATGAAGGAGACTGGCTCAAAGTGGCACAGGGCATTGGCTCATTAAGAGTGCACAGCATCAGAGTGCACTCGAGTAGAACTCATCTTTCCCTCTGGTGAGCTGGCACCTAAACCATAACTTCTTCTGGTCTGGCTGCAGCTGACTTGTGTGCCCTAAATTATCCAGTGTAAATCCTAACTTATTAATGCCTCTCCAAGGTGGACTAATACTGTGATGTGTCATGTCAAATGATGTGGCCTCTTCATCAGTTGTTGTTACTGTCCTCTTCTCATATGCTGTGAGCTGAGCAGATGTCAGTTTTGAAGAAAGAGAGGTAGGTCGAAAAGAAGGCAGCCCATGATCACACTGTCTGCAGGTAGCTTATCAAAGTAAGAAGTCTCACACCACCAGGTTAAAGTCCAACCAGTTTATTTGATAGTAAATCCATAAACTTTTGGAAATACAGTTCCTTCATCAGGTGAGTGGAAAGTTCTGATGAACTTTTTTCTGATGAACTTTTCTGACGCACAGGTTCTTCACACTTGACAAAGGAACAGCGTTTCCAAAAGCTTGTGAGTTTACTATCAAATAAACATGTTGGACTTTAACCTTATGTTGTGAGACTTCTTACAGTGTTTACCCCAGTCCAACGCCGGCATCTCCACATCATGACCACCGTCGGTAGCTCATCATGTCAGGTGGCAGGTTAAAGCTGAACTCAGAGCTGAGAAGCGGAATAAGGCAGGAACAGATTTTCATCCCAAATGCTCTCAGTGATGCCAAATGCCATGGACTTTATTGTACCTAGCCCCATGATGTGGAGACCATCTCCTCTGTAGAGCTCAGGAGATACACAAGTCTGTGTTCCCAACAATTCCTTTCAACTCTTGAGACAATCTTGCCTTCCAAGAGAGAGGGCGGAGTATCAGTGTTTGTGTGCATTAGATTTAGGTGATGTGTCTATCATAGTCAAATAGCTAGTGTATAAAATAGTGTGAATGAGTTATGAGTCAATGCAATGTGTTGAGATAGATTATGTGTCTTGGCCAGCAAGAGTGCTGTTGAGTGGGTGATGGGGGAAATACATTAACCGTATGAGAAGCTGATGGAATGCTGGATAGGTTATAACGTGTGACAATGTCAGTAAGCTTCTTTTGGCAACTGGGGCGGCATGGTAGCACAGTGGTTAGCACCTGGGTTCAATTCTGGCTTCGGGTCACTGTCTGTAGAGTTTTCATATTCTCCTGTGTTTGCATGGGTTTCCTTCTGTGATCCAAAGATGTGTGGGTTAGGTTGACTGGCCATGTTAAATTGCACCTTAGTGTCAGATGGATTAGCAGGGAAAATACATGGGCTTATGGGGATAGGTGTTGGTGGGATTGTTGTCGGTGCAGACTCGATGGGCTGAATGGCCTCCTTCCGCACTGAAGGGATTCTAGAAAAAAAAACTGCTGCCAGATTCTTGAGCTAGAAACCAGGCACTGACACTGGGAAGGCGATGGCGTAGTGGTATTATCACTAGACAATTAATCCAGAAATGCAGCTAATGTCCTGGGGACTCTGATTTGACTGGGCTTGAATCCAGCCGTGGCAGACAGTGGAAATTGAATTCAGTAAAATAAAATCTGGAATTAAGAATTTCCTGATGATCATAAAACCATTGTTGATTGTCAGAAAACCCCATCTGATTCATTAATGTTCTTTAAGGAAGGAAACCTGCAATCCCTATCCAGTCTGGCCTACATATTACTCCAGAACCACAGCAATGACTCAACCTCTCTCTGAACAAGGGCAACACAAGATGGACAATAAATGCTGGCCAGCCAGTGAAGCCTGTGTCCCACAAATGAATGAAAAAAACACAATCTTATCCCCTTCAAAGAGTGGTTCTTGAGGATTTCATGGCTCATGGCAGAAGCATAACTTCCCTCTTCCTGTCCACTCCTCCGACTATAGTTTCCAATGTCATACCTCTGATCCTCGGAGCCTTCTCTTTCATTCTCGATGGTCAGCGTGTGTGGCTCCTAAATGCAGCCAGTGTTAATACAGGCAGCCAGCCACAACTCCCTCCCACTGAATGACACAAGATTAACTGTACTATGTGCTCTCTGGATGCTGCTCAGTTCCTTGTTGAGCACTCAAACAGAAAGCAGGCCTTGCTTTTACTAATACCACAGTTAGATAAATGAGAAGGCAGCACTGCTTCCATAGAAATGAGTGCAAAGAGCTTAAAAATCATGATCCCATGTCTGAAAAAACAGTGTGGACTATCTTTCAGCACAACATCTGTCCAATGCTATGTAAATTCACATATTTACTGTCATTCCAATACCTTCCCACAGGTCTTCATTTAACTGTTTTCTTGAGCAGGGGCGAAGGTTGCCAGCCAAAATGTAGTAAGAAGTCTCACAACACCAGGTTAAAGTCCAACAGGTTTATTTGATAGTAAACACCCCAAGCTTTTGGAACGCTGTTCCTTCATCAGATGAGTGGAGAGTTCTGATCAGAAACAGGGCATACAAAGGCACACGAAGTTTACAGAATACAAATTAGAATGCGAGTCATTGCCAGCCAAAATGTAGCCAGGCTCTGATTAGTGAGAGGCAACATTGTTTTGTAAAAGGATGGTTGTGTCTCACGAACTTGATCAAGTTTTTTGAGGAAGTGGCGAAAATGATTGATGAGGGTAATTTTAAAAAAGGCGTACGAGGCAGATTTTTTACACAGAGAGGAGTAGGTGCCTGGAACTCATTGCTGGGGATGGTAGTGGAAGTGGATACGGTAGTGACTTTTAAGGGGCGCCTTGATAAATACATGAATAGGATGGGAATAAAGAGATATAGTTCCTGAAAGGGTAGGTAGTTTTAGT
Source organism: Sphyrna mokarran (assembly GCA_024679065.1). Lineage (NCBI taxonomy): Eukaryota > Metazoa > Chordata > Chondrichthyes > Carcharhiniformes > Carcharhinidae > Sphyrna > Sphyrna mokarran. Next base: position 109,730,554 of record JAGIQG010000005.1, read on the forward strand.
TAAGTTGGCCTGTTCCTCTGCTGTAATTTTCTTTGTTCTTTGCTCTTTATTCTTAAAGATGCAGAGTAAGAAGTCTCACAACACCAGGTTAAAGTCCAACAGGTTTATTTGATAGCACAAGCCACAAGCTTTTGGAGCACTGCTCCTTCATCTGGTGAGTGGGAGTTCTGTTCACACATAGGGCATATAATGACACAAACTCAATTTACAAAATAATGGTTGGAATATGATTCTTAACAGGTAATCAAATCTTAAAGGTACAGACAGTGTGAGTGGAGAGAGGGTTAAGCACAGATGTATTGCTGCCAACCAGGACAGTTTGTGAGATTTTGCAAGCCCAGGCAAGTCCTGTAAAGACTCGCATTCCAACCATTATTTTGTAAATTGAGTTTGTGTCTTCATATTCCCTGTATGTGAACAGAACTCCCACTCACCTGATGAAAGGGCAGTGCTCCGAAAGCTTGTGACTTGTGCTACTACTAAATAAATACATTGGACTTTAACCTGGTGTTATGAGACTTCATTACTGCGTTTACCCCAGTCCAACGCCGGCATCTCCACATCATGTGTTATTGCCAGTAATGGATTGCTCCATCACAGAAATGCTCACCTTGATGTCAACCCCTATCTTTGAGTCGGCAGTGGCAGGAGAGCTGAATGGTGGTGAGAAGGACACTATCATTTAGGCTGTTTGGCAGGCTCCTGGAATGTGTGGGAGATATATCAGAGTGGGTGCTGAATTTGAAATAATGAAATTGATTGGAATCCTGCTATTGGAGCAGGATCGCTCTCTCATTTACGGTTTCTCAAGCTTCCTGCTGGCACTGCGCACTGTGGATGCCAGTAAACAGATCGATGAAATTAACCACCTACAGTAACAGCCATCACTACCACCTCCATTTTTGATGTTGACCTGAGCCTCCAGAAGAAATTACTGTAAAAACACAATGACAAAGCTCACCTGGGTGGAGCGAGAAACAAGATTATTGAGATGAATAAGATAAATAAAGGCAAGACAGTTGTTTATAAAGATCCCTTTGTAACATTTGTGATTTGCTAAACTTGTTGATAGGTACGCTTCATGATGCATTTAATTTTCAAGTTTCAACTGATTTTCTCTAATGCTTTTAGTGATACTTTCTTGGTATTTTGTTTCATTTCAGAGTCACTAACCTTTGTAAAAAATCCATTTCAAAACTGCATCCCCTGTTGGGAAAAATACTCCTTTCACTTGCTTTCCATTAACTGTTCGTAAAGCTTTTACACTTGGGCAATGAGAAAGCTCTTTTTGATATTTTTAGCTACAAGACAAGGTATTTCTCTCTGACTGACTGCTTGCTACAATATCATTTAAAAAGCTTTATACCATGAAGCTGGCAGATCAAAAAAACAACATTTATACTTCATTTGCATCTGTAGAATTAATTGCTGCCTCAGTAAAAGCTGAAACATATTAGAAATACAAAAAACTTCCAGGAGCATTGCCTCCTGTGACTTTGAGATACAAATTGTGGAATAATGTACCTTGTAGTGGAAGCCTTGTATCTTCTAGATGGTGGAAAGACTAGATGTCAGGTGGTGAATTTACTGAAACATAGAACCTGGCAACATCCTGAAACTCTCAATTGAAATGATGGAATTACACATCTCATACATACAAACATTAGGAGCACGAATAGGTCAATCAGCCCCTCGAACTTGTTCTGCAGTTTGATAAGGTGGCATGGTGGCACAATGATTAGCACTGCTGCTTCACAGCACCAGGGAGCTGGGTTAAATATCGACCTCGGGTAACTGTCTGTGTGGAGCTTGCATGTTCTCCCCATGTCTGTGTGGTTTCCTCCAGGTGCACCAGTTTCCTCCCACAGTCCAAAGATGTGAGGGTTAGCTTGAGTGGCTATGCTCAATTGCCCCTAGTGTCAGGGTGATTATCAGGGGAAATACATGGGGTTATGGGAATTGGTCCTGGATGGGATTGTTGTCGGTGCTGAACGGCCTCCTTCTGCACTGTATGGATCTGATGATTCTATTCTAAGATAGTGGCTGGTCTGATTATGGCCTCAACTCCACCTTCCAGTCTACCTCTTGACTCATAAATCATTTGTCAATCAAGAATCTAACCAACCCAGTCTTAAAAATATTTAATGACTCTGTCTTCACTGCTTTCTGGCCATCATTTTGAATTCCTGTAAAAACTGTGTGAATTAATGGAAAATCAGTGGCCACCAACCACTTTTATCAATTCGTTCATAGGACATAGACATCAGTAGCTGGGCCAACATTTATTGTCCTTCTCTAATTGCCCTTGAGAAGGTGGTGATGAGCCGTCTTCTTGAACTGCTCCCGTTCATTTGGTGCAGACGTATCTGTTAGGAATCTCAATACCTGGCATTTCCAACTCAGGATGTTGTGCCCCTTGAAGTGTAATTTGCTGGTGGTGGCTGAGTGCAATGGAAATGTTGGGGGATTAACCTTGTTCTTCCAGGTGGTAGAGATCCTGAGTTTGGAAGGTGATGTTGAAGAACTTCTGGGGAAAAGATACAAAGTCTGAGGTCATGTACCAACTGACTCAAGAACAGTTTCTTCCCTGTTGATGTCAATCTTTTGAATGGACTTACAAAAAACAAAGAACAAAGAGCAAAGAACAAAACAGCACGGGAAACAGGCCCTTCGGTCCAACGAGCCCACGCTACCACCCCGATGTTCCCACCTCTACCCGCAATCCCTGTCCATGTTTATAGATCTATGGATTAAAAACCAAATTTGAGACAATTTAGGGAGAATTTGTTCTGCCAATCAGCCTAAGAGCACATCTTTGGGATTGGGAGGAAACCGGAGCACCTGGAGAAAACCCATGCAACCATGGGGAGAATGCGCAAACTCCCACAGACACAGGCCCAAATCCATGTATCTGCACAGCACAGCGATAGTCACTGAGCTGTCGTGTTGCCCATCAAATGGTCCAGGTCAAGCGTACACTAACGATGTGAAGCACTAGGATACTCTCAAAGAAAAGTCCAAGATCATCCCTCTCACGACCCATTGCGTGTATGCCCCTTGTTAGACAACAAGGAGGAACAAAGCACCTGTAGGATAAAAACAAATACATCAATATCATCATCTATTTACACACTTCCCAGGGACTCCCAAGGCTTATGATCCCTATTTTAAATCAGTTTTCTATATCCCTCCATTCCCATTCTGTTCATGTGTCCATCTAAGTATCTCTTAAATAACTCCAGAGTGACTGCCTCCACACCTTGCCTGGCAGTGCATTCCATACCCCCACCACCCTCTGAAAAAACTCCCTCTAGCATCCAAGACACTATCTCGCATTAAGTTGATCTATCTCTACATCATAGCTATGACTGTGTTACATTCTGCACTCTCTCATTTCCCTCTCTATGAAGGTATGTTTTGTCTGTATAGCGTGCAAGAAACAATGCTTTTCAGTATATATTAGTACATATGACAATAATAAATCAAATCAAATCAAATGTTTAGGTCTTCTCTTTTGCACTTAAGTGCTGGGTTCCACCATGATGGAAAATGGGGATCTTAATGGAACTTCCTCCTGTCATTAGTTGTTCAATTCACCATTATTCATGATCTGCAGAGCTTTGATCTCATTAGCTGTTATGGGATTGTTCTGTCTGTGTCATGCTACTTCTAGTGTTTTAGCATACATGTAGCCCTGCATTACAGCTTTATCAGACTGACTCATCACCACCTTCTCAAAAGCAATGACTAATGGACAATAAATGCTGGCCTTGCCAGTGTCACCCACATCCCATGAACAAATAACAAAGGAAAAGGCTGCAGAGCAGAAACTGGGATATTTATTAAGGAAACAATGTTTTCATCTTCTGTAGTGCTTTAATGCATATGTTGATGACAAGAAAACCTGAAATACATCAATTTCTCTTCACATTATAGGGTCAATATGTTTTTCTTCAGATATTAAAGAAAGGGTTAGTTTAAGTTAGGTTACATAGTGATTGGAGACAAAATAGATTTCTGTGACCCTTTATCTTGTATTGAGTGATTCCTTGCCTTTGTTTAAGCCTATTGAATTCTGGTCCGTTTTGAGGTGTGTGGGAGGAGTGGTTAGCTCAGCTAGCTGGAAGCCTGGTTTGTGATACAGAGTGATACCAACAGCAGGGGTTCATTTCCTATACCAGCGAAGGTTATTCGTGAAGATCCGCCTTTTCAGCCTGAGGTGTGGTGATCCAAAGGTTAAATCACCATCAGCCAGATTTCCCTAGCCGATGATCATATGGAACTATGACAACTTTATTGTATTCCATTCCATAACATTTATTCCACTGAGATTATTCAATACTTTCATTAAGGCAACATTCAAAAACTTATTTCTGACAAAATAATCATCCTAAGGACACTCATTTGGCCCTAGATTGCTTCCTGTAATTTGAAGGGCTTGTTTGTGAAAATTACTTCATACCACAAAGACAATTTCCATTCAGGCGTGGAATCAGAAACTTTTCTTTGAGGTGTCACCCTGACAGCTGATATTGAAATGCTTTGAAGTGGAGAAAGAGCAATTACGTTTTTTGATGACAGGTGTTTGGAATGAGAGGTTTGGAATCACCCTTTTGAACAATTACTATCTCTGAATGCATAGAATTCATAGAATCCCTAGAGTGCAGAAAGATGCCATTCAGCTCATTGAGTCTTCAGTAACTCTCTGACAGAGTATCTTACCCAGGCCTCTTTCCAGGCACCATCCAATAAACCCACACATTTCCCATGGTTAATCCATCTAACCTACTCATTCTGGAACATTAAGGGTCAATTTAACATTGCCAAGCTACCTAACCTGCACATCTTTGGAAGTGGAAGGAAACCAGAGCACCAGGAGAAAGTCCATGCAGACACCGAGAGTATGTACAAACTCCACACAGTCACTCAAGGCCAGAATGGAACCCTGGTCTTCCCGTGTTGAACACGGTAAGAAACAACACCAGGTTTACATCCAACCAATTCATTTGATAGTAAACTCACAAGCTTTCGAGGTTTGCCCTTTTGTCAGGTGAATGGAGTGTTCTGGCCTCAGACAGAGCATATAACAGCACAGACAGGTTACAGATTATTGGTTAGAATGCGAGTTGTCACACCTAAGCTGCTATTCAAGTTTTAAAGAGGCTGACAATGCGAGTGGAAAGAGCATTATGCATAGGTAAAAGAGATGTGTATTGTTTCGAGATAGGACAGAAAGTAAGGTTTTGCAAAGTCAGGCAAGTCATGGGGGTAACAGATAGTGTGACATGAAGCCAAGATCCCTGTTAAGACCGTCCTCACATGTACGGAACTTGGCTATCAGTCACTGCTCAGCAACTCTGCACTGTCATGTGTCGTGAAGGCTATCTTGGAGAACGCTTACCCGATGGTCAGAGACCGAATGCCCGTGACCACTGAAGTGTTCACCAACAGTAAGGGAATGGTCTTGCCTGGTGATTGTTGAGTGGTGTTCATTCGTCCATTGTTGTAGTGTCGGCATGGTCTCCCATGTAGTGAGGTCCCGTGCAGTCTTCACGCAGTGAGACAGCAGTGCTAACCATTGTGCTACCATGCACAATGGCTGAGGGATTTGAGGTTGTTTTCATTAGAAAGGAGGAGGCTAAGAGAGGACCTGATCGAAACATATAAGATGATTAGAGGTTTAGATAGGGTGGACAGTGATAGCCTTTTTCCTAGGATGGAAAAAGCTAGCACAAGGGGACACAGCTTTAAATTAAGGGGTGATAGTTATAGGACGGATATCAGAGGCAGGTTCTTTACCCAAAGGGTGGTTCGGGAGTGGAATGCCCTGCCTGCAGCAGTTGTAGATGCGCCAAGTTTGGTGGCGTTTAAGAGGTTAGTTGATAAGTATATGGAAGAGAAGGGAATGGTTTAGTTTGGAGGGGCATTGCTTTTTATATTGGTCGGCGCAACATCGAAGGCCGAAGAGCCTGTTCTGTGCTGTAATTTTCTATGTTCTATGCCTTCCTGTGACCCTGTAAGAGTCTGGCAACACCAATTTTAAATCCAACCAATTTATTTGATAGTAAATCTGCAAGCTTTCGACTTTCGTCTTTGTCAGGCAAATGGCATGTTGGCAAAAATGTGCTCTTAGGCTGATTGGGTAACAAATTGTCCCTATATTGGTCCCTATATGGGAATCTTCAACAATAGGCATAGCCTAAAGTCAAGGATATGTCATTAAGACGTTAGGACGGCGGTGTGGGCTCGTTGGGCCGAAGGGCCTGTTTCCCGTGCTGTGTTGCTCTTTGTTCTTTGTTCTTTGTTCTAATGAGCCAGGGCAGGTGGTTGATGTTGTAGTAGGGGAACATGTGGCTAACAGTGACCACAATTCTGTCTACTTTAGGATACAGATGGAAAAGGATGCTTGTTGCCCTAGGGGCAGGGTGCTGAATTGGGGGAAGGCTAACTACGGTCGGATTAGGCAGGAACTTATGGAAACTGATTGGGAACGGTTGTTCGAGGGTAAGTCCACGCTAGGCATGTGGGACTCTTTCAAGGGAATACTGAAAATGTTGCAAGATAAATACGTGCCGACCAAGAGGAAAGATGGGAAAGGTAGGATTAGAGAGCCGTGGATTACTAGGGATATTGAGGACTTGGTTAGGAAGAAGAGAGGCGTGTGATAGGTCAAAGCAACTGGAAAAGGAGACAGCATTGGAGGAATATAGAAAGAGTAGGAGGGAGATCAAACGGGAGTTAGAAGGGCAAAAAGAGGGCATGAAATAATTTTGGCGGATAGGATTAAGGAAAATCCAAAGGCTTTTTACTCCTATGTTAGGAATAAAAGGGTGGTTAGAGGAAAAATGGGACCTCTTAGGGACAGAGGAGGGCTTAGAGCCTGAGGGAATGGCGGAGATCCTTAATGAATACTTTGTATCGGTATTAACAAAGGAGAGGGGCTTGTTGACAACTCCTGTCTCTGAGGGAGCTGTGGACCTACTGAGGGAAATATCCATACCGAGGGAGAAAGTGTTAGAGCTTCTAGGCAGCATTAAAACTGATAAATCTCCGGGGCCTGATGGCATTTATTCCAGGCTGCTTAGGGAGTGCGAGGTGAAATTGCTGGGCTTCTGACGCAAATCTTTGTCTCTTCCTTGGACACAGGTGAGGTCCCAGAGGACTGGAGAATAGCTAATGTTGTACCGTTGTTTAAAAAGGGTAGTAGGGATAACCCTAGAAATTACAGGCCGGTGAGTTTGACGTCAGTGGTAGGGAAGCTGTTGGAGGGGATTCTAAGAGATAGGATGTATAGGCACTTAGAGTGTTGCGATCTGATTAGGGATACGCAGCATGGATTTGTTATACACAGAAAACATAGAATCATTGAATCCCTAGAATGCAGAAGGAGGCCATTCAGCTGATTGAGTCTGCACTGATTCTCTAAAAGAGGAGTTTTACTAACCCACTCACCATGGGGTCGGAGCAGGCAAAGGGTGGACAATGGAAAAGTTTATTGACCTCAGGGGATTTTGCAATTTTGGGATGACTGAGGCCATAAAATCCCGCCCTGAGTCTCTATTCCAGGTCCTCCCCCATGCCCCATCCCTGTAACCAAACACATTTACCATGGCTAATCCATCTAACCTACATATCCTTTACACTAAGGGGCAATTTCATATGGCCAATCCATCTAACCTGGACTGTTGGAGGAGTACTCGATGGAAACCCACCCAGATAACTTTGCTGGGTGTATTCTATAGTCTGCCCAATAGCGACAGGGAACTTGAGGTGCAGATAGGGAAACAGGTCCTAGACAGATGTAGAAATAACAAGGTTGTCGTGATGGGAGATTTCAATTTCCCAAACATCGACTGGAATATCCCAAGGGTAAGGGATTTGGATAGTGTGGAGTTTGTTAGGTGTGTTCAGGAAGGTTTCCTGACGCAGTACGTGGAAAAGCCTATGAGAGGAGAGGCTGTACTTGACCTGGTGCTTGCTAATAGAACATAGAACATAGAACAATACAGCACAGAACAGGCCCTTCGGCCTTCGATGTTGTGCCGACCAAAATAAAAAGCAATGCCCCTCCTACTAAACCATTCCCTTCTCATCCATATACTTATCCACTAACCTCTTAAACGCCACCAAACTTGGCGCATCTACAACAGCTGCAGGCAGGGCATTCCACTCCCTAATCACTCTTTGAGTAAAGAACCTACCTCTGATATCCGTCCTATAACTCATACCCCTTAATTTAAAGTTGTGTCCCCTCGTGCTAGCTTTCTCCATCCTAGGAAAAAGGCTATCACTGTCCACCCTATCCAAACCTCTAATTATCTTATATGTTTCAATAAGATCCCCCCTTAGCCGCCTCCTTTCTAACGAAAACAACCTCAAATCCTTCAACCTCTCTTCATAGGACCTGCCCTCCATACCAGGCAACATCCTAGTAAACCTCCTCTGTACCCTCTCCAATGCCTCCACATCTTTCTTATAATGTGGCGACCAGAACTGCACACAATACTCCAAGTGCGGCCGCACTAGAGTTTTGTACAGCTGCAACATGATGCTGCGGCTCCTAAATTCAATCCCCCTACCAATAAAAGCTAAGACTCCATAAGCCTTCTTAACAACTTTATCCACTTGACTGCCTACTTTCAGGGATCTATTGACACATACACCAAGATCCTTCTGTTCCTCAACACTATTAAGAGCCCTACCATTAGCCCTATACTCTACACATTTATTGTTCCTGCCAAAGTGCATTACCTCACACTTTTCCACATTAAACTCCATTTGCCACCTCTCGGCCCAGCTCTGCAACTTGTCCAAGTCACTCTGTAAACTAAAACACCCCTCTTCACTATCTACCACACCACCAACTTTAGTATCATCTGCAAATTTACTGATCCATCCCTCAATACCCTCATCCAGATCATTTATAAAAATTACAAACAGCAGGGGCCCCAAAACAGACCCCTGAGGCACACCACTCGTCACCGAACTCCACGATGAATATCTCCCATCAACCACCACCCTCTGTCTTCTATCTGCCAGCCAATTCCTAATCCAATTAGCTAAATCACCCTCTATTCCACACATCTGCATTTTCTGTAGAAGTCTTCCATGGGCCACCTTATCAAACGCCTTACTAAAGTCCTATATACTACATCAACCGCCTTACCCCCATCCACCTCTCTGGTCACTTTCTCAAAAAACTCAATGAGGTTAGTAAGGCATGACCTACCCTTCACGAAACCATGCTGACTATCCCCAATCAATTCATTTCTCTCTAAATAACTATAAATCCTATCCCTAATAATTCTCTCCAATACCTTGCCCACCACAGAAGTAAGACTCACTGGCCTATAATTCCCAGGAAGGTCTCTCTTCCCCTTCTTAAACAATGGGACCACATTCGCCATCCTCCAGTCCTCCGGAACCACACCCGTAACCAACGAGGACCTGAAGATCAGAGCCAGAGGCTCTGCAATCTCCTCTCTTGCCTCCCAGAGAATCCTAGGGTAAATCCCGTCCGGCCCAGGGGACTTATCCAACTTCAAACCCTCGAGAATTTCTAACACATCCTCCCTATCTACTACAATACTCCCCAATTTGCAACCCTGTACCTCAGTGCTCTCCACAGCTACATTTCCAGCACTCTGCGTGAATACCGAAGAGAAATATTTATTCAGTGCCTCACCAATCTCTTCAGGCTCCACGCACAACTTCCCACTGCTGTCTATGACTGGCCCTAATCTTGCCCTAACCAATCTTCTATTCTTAACATATCGAAAGAAAGCTTTAGGATTCTCCTTAATCCTATCAGCCAACATCTTCTCGTGTCCCCTCTTAGCTCTCCTCAATTCACTTTTTACCTCCTTCCTAGCTAATCTATAACTATCCATTGCACTACCTGAGCCTTCAAGCCTCATCCTGACATAAGCCTCCTTTTTCTTCTTAACCAGCAAATCCTAGTCCAATGAGCCAGGGCAGGTGTCGGATCTCACGGTAGGTGAGCATCTTGGGAATGGAGATCATAATTCTATCTCTTTCACGACAGCGATGGAAAGAGATAGGATCAGGCAGGCTAGGAAGGTGTATGTCTGGAGTAAGGGGAAATATGAAAACATTAGGCAGGTAATTGGACGCATAAACTGGAAGGAGGTGTTCTTGGGGAAGAGTACAGAAGGGAAGTGGCGGTTTTTCAAGGAATGTTTGTCAAGGGCAATGCAAGACAACGTTCTGAGGAGTCAAGGAGGTTCTAGTAGGATGCGGGAACCGTGGTGCACAAAGGTAGTGGTGAACCTAGTTAGGAAGAAAAAAATGGTATATAAAAGGTTCAGAGAGCTAGGGGATGTTAGGGATCTAGAGGAGTATAAGGTGTGTAGAAGGGAACTTAAAAAGGAAATTAGGAGAGCCAGAAGGGGTCATGAGAAGGCCTTGGCAGGTAAGGTTAAGAAGAATCCCAAGGCCTTCTACAAATATGTGAAAAATAAAAGGATGAGATAGAAAAGGTGAAGGCGCATGGTATACAGGGCCAGGTATGTAGATGGGTTGAGAACTGGCTTGGGAGGAGGAGACAGCAGGTAGTAGTGGAAGGCTCTTTTTCCAACTGGAGGTCTGTCACTAGTGGTGTGCCACAGGGCTCTGTACTAGGACCTCTTCTATTTGTGGTTTATATAAATGACTTGGAAGAGGGGGTAGGTGGTGTGATCAGCAAATTTGCTGATGACACTAAGATGATTGGATTGGCGGGTACTGAGGAGCAGTGCTGCAATACAACATGACATAGATAGGCTGGTAGATTGGGCAGATAGATGGCAAATGGAATTTAATCCGGATAAATGCGAGGTGATGCATTTTGGCCGGAATAATGTAGAGGGGAGTTATAGGATAAAAGGTAAAACTATCCGGAGTATAGAGATGCAGAGAGACCTGGGGGTGCAAGTTCACAAGTCTCTGAAGGTGTCAGTACAGGTGGAGAATGTGATTTAAAAAAAAGTGTATGGTATGTTAGCCTTCATAGGAAGGGGTATTGAATACAAGAGTAGGAGTCTGATGTTGCAAGTGTATAGAATGTTGGTTAGGCCTCATCTGGAGTACTGTGTCCGGTTCTGGTCGCCGTACTACAGGAAGGATGTGGAGGCCCTGGAGAGAGTGCAGAGGAGATTTACCAGGATGCTGCCTGGTATGGAAGGGCTGTCTTACGAGGAAAGATTGGAAACACTGGGGTTGTTTTCCCTTGAAAGACGTCGGCTGAGAGGGGATCTCTTAGAGGTATATAAGATTATGAGGGGTATAGATAGAGTAAATGGTGGTAAGCTTTTTCCACCATTAGAAATGGATAGAACGAGGGGTCACGGCCTTAGGGTGAGGGGGGCTATGTATAAGACGAATATTAGAGGGCAGTTTTTCACACAAAGGGTAGTGGGGGTGTGGAATGCACTGCCGAGTAAGGTGGTGGGAGCAGGCACGCTAGGGTTGTTTAAGGGTCTCTTGGACAGCCACATGAGCGGTCTGCAGATAGAGGGATATAGCAGGACTGTTTGAATATCGGGAGGACCAAATAGTAGTAGACTATCTTTTAGTTTCGTCTCGGGAATGTCTTAGTTTTTTTTTGCATGTTTAATTAAGTCTTATTTGTTTCCGCAGGCAATTCGGTCCACCTTGTTGACCAACAAGGGGCATGCATGCGGCATGTCGTGTGAGAGCTGCTCTTGGAGGTTGCTTCAGGAGTTGCCTAGTGCTTCACGTTGTCAGTGTATGCTTAAACTGGACCATCTGATGGGCAACATGACAGCTCAGAGACTATCGCTGTTGCTGTGCTGACACATGGATTTGGGCCTGTGTCTGCGGGAGTTTGCGCGTTCTCCCCGTGTTGCGTGGGTTTCCTCCGGGTGCTCTGGTTTCCTCCCACATCCCAAAAATGTGCTCTTAGGCTGATTGGGTAACAAATTGTCCCTATATTGGTCCTTATATGGGAATCTTCAGCAATAGGCATAGCCTAAAGACAAGGATATGTCATTAGGATGTTAGGACGGCGGCATGGGCTCGTTGGGCTGAAGGGCCTGTTTCCTGTGCTGTGTTGCTCTTTGTTTTTTGTTCTTTGTTATGAGAAAAGAAGGGATAGGGCCTATAAAAGGTGAAGGGGGAAAAGTCTGTGTGAATCCGGAAGAAATGGCAGAGGTGCTTAACAAGTACTTTGCCTCGGTATTCACGGTGGAAAGTGAACTGGGAGATTGCACTGTAGGTTTGATGCATATGGAAAAGATTGAGTATGTGGATGTTAGGAAAGAGGATGTGTTAGACCTGTTAAATTCTATCAAGTTAGACAAGTCGCCGGGACTGGATGGGATGTATCCCAGGTTATTGTGGGAGGTGAGGGAAGTGGTTGCAGAGCCCCTGGCGATGATCTTTGCGTCGTCCGTGGAAACGGGAGAGGTTCCGGAGGATTGGAGGATTGCGGATGTGGTTCCTATCTCTAAGAAAGGGAACAGGGATAGTCCAGGAAATTACCGACCGGTGAGTCTGACTTCAGTGGTTAGTAAGCTGATGGAGAGGCTTTTGAGGGATAAGATATATGAACATTTGGAGAAGTTTGGACTGATTAGAAATAGTCAGCATGGTTTTGTCAAGGGCAGGTCATGCCTTACGAGCCTAGTTGAGTTCTTTGAAAATGTGACTGAACACATTGATGAAGGAAGGGCGGTGGACGTAGTGTACATGGACTTTAGTAAGGCGTTTGATAAGGTCCCACATGCAAGGCTTCTGGAGAAGGTGAGAGGGCATGGGATCCAAGGGGCTTTGGCCTCGTGGATCCAGAACTGGCTTGCCGGCAGAAGGCAGAGAGTGGTTGTGGATGGGTCTTATTCTGCATGGAGGTCGGTAACCAGTGGAATACCCCAGGGATTTGTTCTGGGATCCCTGCAGGTTTGACCTGGATGAGGAAGTGGAGGGATGGGTTAGTAAGTTCGCCGACGATACAAAGATCGGTGGTGTTGTGATGGTCTGGAGGGATGCCAAAAGTTGCAGCGGGACATAGACAGGATGCAAGACTGGGCGGAGAAGTAGCAGATGGACTTCAACGCAGATAAATGTGTAGTGGTCCATTTTGACAGGAATAATGGGATGAAGGAGTACAATATAAGGGGTAGGAGTCTTAGCTGTGTTGTAGGGCAGAAGGATCTCGGGGTCCGGGTCCATAGGACTCTTAAATCGGCCTTGCAGGTGGAGGAAGTGGTCAAAAAGGCGTACGGTGTACTGGCCTTCATCAATTGAGGAATAGAGTTCAGGAGTCAGGAGGTAATGATGCAGCTCTATAAGACTCTTGTCAGACCCCACTTGGAGTATTGTGAGCAGTTCTGGTCGCCTCATTATAGGAAAGATGTAGAAACTATTGAGAGAGTTCAGAGGAGATTTACAAGGATGCTGCCTGGATTGAGAGGCAGACCTTATGAAGATAGGTTGAGAAAGCTGGGACTCTTCTCACTGGAGCGACGTAGGTTGAGAGGTGACCTGATAGAGGTTTATAAAATGTTGAGAGGCATAGATAGGGTGGACTCTCAGAGACTATTTCCCTGAGCTGAAATGGTCACTATGAGAAGACACAGATTTAAGGTGCAGGGAAGCAAACACAAAGGAGATGTCAGGGGTAGGTTTTTCACTCATAGGGTGGTGAGTGAATGGAACCGACTGCCGTCGGAGGTCGTTGAGGCAAACTCACTGGAGTCTTTTAAGAGACTTCTGGATGAGTATATGGAAAAGAATAGGATAGGGGGTTATAGATAGGTCTGTGGATTGGTAGATGTGATCAGCGCAACTCGTGGGCCGAAGGGCCTGTTTGTGCAGTATTGTTCTATGTTCAGATATGGGGGAAAGGGACAAATTCCACATAGTCACCCAAAATTGGAATTGAACTCTGATTTCTAGTGCTCTGAGGCAGCAGTGCTTACCACTGTGATACTCTGCCACCTATGGAGAGATCATGATGCAAATCAAACCACAGTATCCGGAGGCAATGCAAAAGGGATTGTCTGAATCTTTATTTGACTGTACTCAACATACATATGAATGGTATAACAGAGTTTAATTAGAGTACAATCAAGGTTAATTTGCTGTTTTTGAGATGTATCTAGTCCAGGACTTGCCCTGTTCACCACCTGTTTTCTGGGGCAATGCTTGTCTCTGTTATATCCTGCTGTGCCGATGGGCTGGAAATGTTGGTGGAATCATTTTGCATGGAACCTTGAAAGCATCATACTCTGTGCATTTCCACCAATGACTTGAAGTTATATATCAACTTTACCACGATAAAACACTCCAAGGCACTTCACAGGAACATCATCAAATAACATTTCATATTGGGTCACTTAAGGAATTAATCAGGTGTCCAAAACTTCTATCAAAGTTTTAGATTTTAGGGAACATCTTTAAAAAGAAGGGAGGAGGCAGACAATGAAAAGGTCTCATGTGGGAATTCCAGAATTTGGGAATGGTGGGGCAAAGGAAACTGTGTGGTGCAGGACTCCGAGTGCAACTCATATTCAAGTTCATTGACACCTAGGCTTTTAAGAGATTCAACAGATCTCTTAATACACAATAATATTTTTGTTGATTTTGTTCTTTCATAATAAATCATCTGAGGTCATGATGAGAAATGATCACCAAGCCAAGTGATCAAATTGCTGGCTTTGAGATGGTTAAAAATAAAAAATAAAGGAATAAAGGTGAAATTGAGAGGCTGGTGAGCCTAGAGAGAGAGAGAGAGTTGCAGAGAATGGCTACTGAAGGGAGGAGATGACATCGTAGAGGCACAGCCAGAGGAACTGAGATTTTGGTGCAAGTTGATGGTTGTTGGAGTGGTGAGCAGTGGGAAATTGCATGATGCTTCTGGAGTTGGAAAGGATGAAACTACAGAGGAATTTAAGCGTGTTTTTTTTAAAATTTGAGGCATTGAGTCAATGTTCAATGAAGAGTGATGGCTGAACGCAAACTGATGTCAATTAATGGTATGGTATAAATATTAAGGTTCTCTCTGCATTTTCTTTGTGTTTCGCCCTATTGCTGGGAGCCTTTGGTAGAATTATCTTTCATTGTCCAATTGCAATTTCCCATATACTGAGCTTTTTGAAGGAAGGTGCTCAGGGTCAAGGGATGATGGCAGGCAGATCAGGCTGAAGATAAAGTGCTTAACTCCCACTCACATCCATAGGCATATGTGCCCTTTGCAAAACAGGAGGCTCTCATGCTCAAGGGGAACTGTGACATTAGACATTTGAAATGATGATTTTGAAACATCTGTAATGTTTCAGACTTGATGTATGTAAAGAACCAGAATATTATTGCACCGTATGGTGGCCATTTTGGAATGTTTGTAATATTCTTTCAGATATTCTACGAATAAAATATATTTTTTGCAAAAAAAGGGGAGCTGTGACATTAGAAGTCATGGAAACCCTGACTAGAACCAAATACTGTATACTTCTTTGGAAGCACAGTTTGTCACTCTTAAAGTAGATCTGCATTAAAAAGGTGTTCTATTATAATCTGACCATTTTAATAACTTTACCCACTAAAATCCAGTAACTTATCTGGACCAACATGGTATGACCATGTATGACCAACACCTGCTAGGTGTGAGGGAGGCAAACAAGAAAATTGCTTCCATTTAATCTAGCCTCTGTCACAGAATAACAGACCAATTCTCCGCATTTACAATACTTAACTACTTCAATTAAAACAACAGATTTTCTAAATTCTTTTTTCCCCTGTCACCACCACCATTCTACCCAAAGAAGTATTGTGCTTTTTCTGAAAATTTTTATTTCAGAAAATGTCTTGCACCATATTAATCTGGAATTGAACAGATCCCTCAGTAGCCAAGGTTTAATTTCTTTGTGTGCTCACAATAGTTTAAAGTAAAGTTTATTTATTAGTCACAAGTAGGCTTACATTAACACTACAATGAAGTTACTGTGAAACTCCCCTCATCGTCACACTCCGGCACCTATTCAGGTACACTGAGGGAGAATTTAACATGGCCAATGGAGCTAACCAGCATGTCTTTTGGATTGTGGGAGGATACCAGAGGACCTAGAGGAAACCCACGCAGACACGGGGAGAATGTGCTGACTCCACACATGCAGTGACCCAAGCCAGGAATTGAACTCGGGTCTCTAGTGCTGTGAAGTAGCAATGCTAACCGCTGTGCCACCATGCCAGACCAGCTAGTCAGCATCAAGGGTAAAGATACAAAAATATCATTTCAACTATCTAAAAAATCACTTAGGAAATGTGATCAGAAGATTTCAATATTTTGAATAGGTTTCTTCCTGTTATTGGTCATCAAATACTTGGCTGATAAGGAAATGAAATATGCAAATATAGCTGAATGATGCAGGGGCAGCTCTTTTTCAGGGGCTTAAAACTGCCTGCTTTCTCTTCTGTGTTCCTCTAATGGAGATTATTAGCTTACTTTGCCATGCAGAGATAACATTTCAGCATATTATTTTAAAATGATGTTTTACTCAGGCCAGAACTGTTTGTTGACTCAACATGCAACAAAGTATTCTAGTCAAGGAAACTTACTTAATAAATAAAAGCAAATTACTGCGGATGCTGGGATTTGAAACTGGAAGAGAAAATGCTGGAAAGCCTCAGCAGGTCTGGCAACATCTGTAATGAGAGGAAAGAGCTGATGTTTTGAGTCCAGATGAGCTTTTTCAAAGCCAAAAGGCATAGGAAGTAGGAGATGTAGGAAGTGGGGAATAAAGATGACTCATAGCTACAGAAACCAGGGGAAAAGACTGCTAATAGCTGTCCACTGAGAGAAAAAAGGGTGTGATGGCCAAATGGTGGAGAAGCTGGAAAGCGTGACTGATGAAGATGTTGGGGAGGCAGGGGAGAATGTAATGGACAGAGGTAAAATGGGAAGCAAAAGGGGAGAAAATGGTAAGGGAAGGGGCATTAAAATAGAGGAGTTGGAGGGGAAGAAAAATGAAGGAAGACAATAAAGAAATAAAAGGTAGAAAACAGTAAAAGGTAAATCAAAATAGAATGAAAATAAAGGGGGCTGAGGTGAGGTAGAGCAAATCATCTGAAGTTGTTGAATTTGATGTTGAGACTGGACGGCTGTAAAGTGCTGAGCCAGAAGATGAGATGCTGTTCCTCCAGTTTGCGTTGAGCTTCACTGGAACATTGCAGCAGGCCAAGGACAGACATGTGGGCATGGGAGCAGGATTGTGTGTTAAAATGGCAAGCAATTGGAAGGCCAGGGTCCTAATTGCACACAGACTGAAGGTGCTCAGCAAAGTGATCACTCCGATATGGAGGAGACTACATTGGGAGCAGCGAATGCAATACACCAAATTGAAAAAGGTGCAAGTGAAACGCTGCTTAACCTGGTATGAATGTTTTGGACCTTGGATAGTAAGCGTAGAGTGACTGGAGTGACTGGAGATGTGTAGGGTATAGTGGAGGATGAACTAGGTTATCCTGGGGGGAACACTCTCTGTGGAATGCTGACAGAGGGGATGAAAGGAAGATGTGTTTGGTGGTGGCATCACACTGGAATTTGCAAAAATGGCAAAGGATTATGCTTTGCATGCTGAGGCAAGTGGGGTGAAATGTGAGAATAGGGTTCTATCCTTGTTCTGGGAGTGGAGAGGGTGAGGGTCTTGGTGTGGGAGATGGACTGCAAACTGTTGAGGACTCTGTAAACAACTGTAGATGAGAATCCTTGATTGAGGAAAAAGGAGCACATATTAGATGCACCACTTTGGAAAGTGGCATCATCGGAATAATGTGACGGAGGAGAAGGAGCTGAGAGAAAGGGATGGAAGTCCTTACAGATGTAGGGAGTGAAGAGCTGTAGTCCAGATAGCTGTGGGAGTCTTGAGGTTGTAATGGATATTGTAGACAGTCTATTGCTGGAAATGGAGAAAGGTCAAGGAAAGGAAAGAGATAGACCAAGTGAATGCAATGGAGACATGGAAGCCGGAGTGAAGTTGATGAATTTTTCGAAGTCTGAATGAGAGCATGAAACGGCATCAAAATAGTCATCGATGTACCAGTAAAGGAGTTGTGGGAGGGGATGTGGGTAGGCCTGGAACAAGGAATATTCAAGGAAAATTACTTCTCGTCAACTGGCCTCTAGGAATCCATTCCCAAATCCAAAGAAACTAATGGGAAAAGGTAAAGCTCGGAGACCTCTTAATATGTAGAGTATTTACAGGAACATATTACAATTTGACTGATAAAGTCATAGTCTGTGCTTTCATGGAGATTTGCTGCTCTTCTCTCTGATGCTTGTTAGAATATTCTGAGTCTTTAGACCATTGTCTTGCAGTTTCCTGAGCTCATGCAATGGTGGTCAGAAAAGAAGCTATGTGTTCCATTTTTAGATTTGTTCATGAGATGTGAGAATTGTTGGCTGGGCAGACATTTGTTGCCTATCACCAATTGCCATTTAACTGAGTGGGGATTTAAAAGTTAACCACATTATTGTAAATCTGGAGTCAAATTAAGGCAGAATTACTTCCCTAAATGGCATTAATGAATCAGGTTTTTTTAATGTGATTCTTAATTCCAGATTTTTTACTGAATTCAAATTTCATCAATTGCAATGGTCGGGTGTGAATCTGGGTCTGCAAAGCACAACTGCGGAGTGACAATATCATGACGCCACTTTCTCCTCTTGGGGAAATTGGTGCAAGGATTTGACTGATATAGAAATGCTTCCAATTTGTTCAAGAGATTCAGATCAGTTGCTAAAATACATC
This sequence comes from Sphyrna mokarran, assembly GCA_024679065.1. Lineage (NCBI taxonomy): Eukaryota > Metazoa > Chordata > Chondrichthyes > Carcharhiniformes > Carcharhinidae > Sphyrna > Sphyrna mokarran. Next base: position 109,749,318 of record JAGIQG010000005.1, read on the forward strand.
ATCAAGGAAGAAATAGAAAATATTTTCTATTGACAGAAGGGCATGCTCAGATTTATGGTAAGACAGTAAGGTAACTTTGTACAGGCATTTCATGGTGACATTTAGGCAAAGGAAATAGATGGAGGAGTCTGTAGAGAATTTTATTTCAGTTCTACATCATTTCAAAGAGCACTGTGAATGCAATATATTGTACAGCTAAATGATTGCTTTGCAGTTGGCTGTGCAATTGAAGGTCAGTAAAGCTTCAGTTTGACCTTGTAGTCTGGAAAGCATATACTAGTACAGGATAAATTAAAGCTACTAAAAAGCATTTAGAAATTTATTGCATAGGAAAATAAATGTTGATCAGCTACAATGAAGGTGTAAGTTTTAATTACCTATAGGACGTTTATGGACTTTCAAAAGGTTGAGAACTGGCTTGGGAGGAGGATTTACTATCAAATAAATCGGTTGGATTAATAATTGGTGTTGCTAAATTCTTATTGGGAGGAGGAGACAGCAGGTAGTAGTGGAAGGCTCTTTTTCCAACTGGAGGTCTGTCACTAGTGGTGTGCCACAGGGCTCTGTACTAGGACCCCTTCTATTTGTGGTGTATATAAATGACTTGGAAGATGGGGTAGGTGGTGTGATCAGCAAATTTGCTGATGACACTAAGACGATTGGATTGGCGGGTACTGAGGAGCAGTGCCTGGCAATACAACATGACATAGATAGGCTGGTCGATTGGGCAGATAGATGGCAAATGGAATTTAATCCGGATAAATATTTTTGATAGTAAATCCTCCTCCCAAGCCAGTTCTCAACCTTTTGAAAGTCCATAAACGTCCTATAGGTAATTAAAACTTACACCTTCATTGTAGCTGATCAACATTTATTTTCCTATGCAATAGGAAATCCGGATCCTAAGTAGTTGGGGTGCTGAGAGGGATGAGAGTAAGGGGGTTATAGAGGAGAGTTGTAAAACACAGCGGCGTACGGGTGGGGTGGGGCATGGTTTGAGATGCGTATACTTTAATGCAAGGAGTATTCGCAATAAGGGGGAGGAACTTGCAGCTTGGACCAGTACCTGGAACTTCGATGTTGTGGCCATTTCAGAGACTTGGGTAGAGCAGGGACAGGAATGGATGTTGCAGGTTCCGGGGTACAAATGCTTTAGTCGGAGTAGAGAAGGGGGTAGAAGGGGGGGAGGAGTGGCGTTACTGGTCAAAGACTGTATCACGGTGATCGAAAAGAAGTTTGATGAGGACTTGTCTGTTGAGGTAGTATGGGCTGAGATTAGAAACAGGAGAGGAGAGGTCACCCTGTTGGGAGTCTTTTACAGACCTCCTAATAGTTCTAGAGAGGTTGAGGAAAGGATTGCGAAGTCAATTCTGATTAGGAGTGAAAGTAGTAGGGTAATTGTGATGGGGGACTTTAACTTTGCTAATATTGATTGGAATAGCTATAGCTCTAGCTCGTTAGAGGGGTCAGTTTTCGTACAGAGTGTGCAGGAAGGTTTTTTGACTCAGTATGTAGATAGGCCAACTAGAGGTGAGGCTACATTGGATTTGGTGCTGGGCAATGAGCCAGACCAGGTGTTAGCCTGGTGTTAACGCCACTCCTCCCCCCCTTCTACCCCCTTCTCTACTCCGACTAAAGCATTTGTACCCCAGAACCTGCAACATCCATTCCTGTCCCTGCTCTACCCAAGTCTCTGAAATGGCCACAACATCGAAGTTCCAGGTACTGGTCCAAGCTGCAAGTTCCTCCCCCTTATTGCGAATACTCCTTGCATTAAAGTATACGCATCTCAAACCATGCCCCACCCCACCCGTACGCCGCTGTGTTTTACAACTTTCCTCTATAACCCCCTTACTCTCATCCCTCTCAGCACCCCAACTACTTAGGATCCGGATTTCCTATTGCATAGGAAAATAAATGTTGATCAGCTACAATGAAGGTGTAAGTTTTAATTACCTATAGGACGTTTATGGACTTTCAAAAGGTTGAGAACTGGCTTGGGAGGAGGATTTACTATCAAAAATATTTATCCGGATTAAATTCCATTTGCCATCTATCTGCCCAATCGACCAGCCTATCTATGTCATGTTGTATTGCCAGGCACTATAGGACGTTTTGGAACATTTTGGAACATTTTGGTGATAGTGACCACAATTCGGTTACGTTCACCTTAGTGATGGACAGGGATAGGCATGAAGCTGGGGGCTGTAGTTATAGCTGGGGGAAGGGTAATTATGAGGCCATCAGGAGAGAATTAGGGTGCGTAGATTGGACTAGGGAACTACAGGGACTGGGAACATCTGGAATGTGGTGCTTATTCAAGGAGCAGCTGCTGAGAGTCCTTGATAAGTATGTCCCTGTCAGGCAGGGAGGAAATGGACGAGTAAGAGAGCCTTGGTGTACGAAAAGAGTTGATTTGCTGGTTAAGAAGAAAAAGGAGGCTTATGTCAGGATGAGGCTTGAAGGCTCAGGTAGTGCAATGGATAGCTATAGATTAGCTAGGAAGGAGGTAAAAAGTGAATTGAGGAGAGCTAAGAGGGGACACGAGAAGATGTTGGCTGATAGGATTAAGGAGAATCCTAAAGCTTTCTTTCGATATGTTAAGAATAGAAGATTGGTTAGGGCAAGATTAGGGCCAGTCATAGATAGCAGTGGGAAGTTGTGCGTGGAGCCTGAAGAGATTGGCGAGGCACTGAATAAATATTTCTCTTCGGTATTCACGCAGAGTGCTGGAAATGTAGCTGTGGAGAGCACTGAGGTACAGGGTTGCAAATTGGGGAGTATTGTAGTAGATAGGGAGGATGTGTTAGAAATTCTCGAGGGTTTGAAGTTGGATAAGTCCCCTGGGCCGGACGGGATTTACCCTAGGATTCTCTGGGAGGCAAGAGAGGAGATTGCAGAGCCTCTGGCTCTGATCTTCAGGTCCTCGTTGGTTACGGGTGTGGTTCCGGAGGACTGGAGGATGGCGAATGTGGTCCCATTGTTTAAGAAGGGGAAGAGAGACCTTCCTGGGAATTATAGGCCAGTGAGTCTTACTTCTGTTGTGGGCAAGGTATTGGAGAGAATTATTAGGGATAGGATTTATAGTTATTTAGAGAGAAATGAATTGATTGGGGATAGTCAGCATGGTTTCGTGAAGGGTAGGTCATGCCTTACTAACCTCATTGAGTTTTTTGAGAAAGTGACCAGAGAGGTGGATGGGGGTAGGCGGTTGATGTAGTATATATGGACTTTAGTAAGGCTTTTGATAAGGTGGCCCATGGAAGACTTCTACAGAAAATGCAGATGTGTGGAATAGAGGGTGATTTAGCTAATTGGATTAGAAATTGGCTGGCAGATAGAAGACAGAGGGTGGTGGTTGATGGGAGATATTCATCGTGGAGTTCGGTGACGAGTGGTGTGCCTCAGGGGTCTGTTTTGGGGCCCCTGCTGTTTGTAATTTTTATAAATGATCTGGATGAGGGTATTGAGGGATGGATCAGTAAATTGCAGATGATACTAAAGTTGGTGGTGTGGTAGATAGTGAAGAGGGGTGTTTTAGTTTACAGAGTGACTTGGACAAGTTGCAGAGCTGGGCCGAGAGGTGGCAAATGGAGTTTAATGTGGAAAAGTGTGAGGTAATGCACTTTGGCAGGAACAATAAATGTGTAGAGTATAGGGCTAATGGTAGGGCTCTTAATAGTGTTGAGGAACAGAAGGATCTTGGTGTATGTGTCAATAGATCCCTGAAAGTAGGCAGTCAAGTGGATAAAGTTGTTAAGAAGGCATATGAGGTCTTAGCTTTTATTGGTAGGGGGATTGAATTTAGGAGCCGCAGCATCATGTTGCAACTGTAAAAGACTCTGGTGAGTACGGATTTGGGTATTGTGTGCAGTTCTGGTCGTAAAATTATAAGAAAGATGTGGAGGCATTGGAGAGGGTACAGAGGAGGTTTACTAGGATGTTGCATGGTATGGAGGGCAGGTCCTATGAAGAGTGGTTGAAGGATTTGAGGTTGTTTCGTAGAAAGGAGGCGGCTAAGTGGGGATCTTATGAAGCTATAAGATGATTAGGGTTTGGATAGGGTTTGGGTGGTGTGTTTGTGGGGGGGGTGGGGGACAGGTGATAGCCTTTTTCCTAGGATGGAGAAAGCTAGCACGAGGGACACAACTTTAAATTAAGGGGTATGAGTTATAGGACGGATATCAGAGGTAGGTTCTTTACTCAAAGAGTGATTAGGGAGTGGAATGCCCTGCCTGCAGCTGTTGTAGATGCGCCAAGTTTGGTGGCGTTTAAGAGGTTAGTTGATAAGTATATGGATGAGAAGGGAATGGTTTAGTTAGGAGGGGCATTGCCTTTTATTTTGGTCGGCACAACATCGAAGGCCGAAGGGCCTGTTCTGTGCTGTATTGTTCTATGTTCTATGTTCTAAATGCGAGGTGATGCATTTTGGCCGGAATAATGTAGAGGGGAGTTATAGGATAAAAGGTAAAACTATCCGGAGTATAGAGATGCAGAGAGACCTGGGGGTGCAAGTTGACAAGTCTCTGAAGGTGTCAGTACAGGTGGAGAATGTGGTAAAAAAGCGTATGGTATGTTAGCCTTCATAGGAAGGAGTATTGAATACAAGAGTAGGAGTCTGATGTTGCAGGTGTATAGAACGTTGGTTAGGCCTCATCTGGAGTACTGTGTCCGGTTCTGGTCGCCGTACTACAGGAAGGATGTGGAGGCCCTGGAGAGAGTGCAGAGGAGATTTACCAGGATGCTGCCTGGTATGGAAGGGCTGTCTTACGAGGAAAGATTGAAAACACTGGGGTTGTTTTCCCTTGAAAGACATTGGCTGAGAGGGGATCTCTTAGAGGTATATAAGATTATGAGGGGTACATAGAACATAGAACACTACAGCACAAACAGGCCCTTCGGCCCACAAGTTGTGCCGAACACATCAAAACCTACCCAGCCATAGACCTATCTATACCCCCAATCCCATTGGATCCCATATACTCATCCAGAAGTCTTTTAAAAGACCCCAGCGAGTTCGCCTTGACCACCACTGACGGCAGCCGATTCCATTCACTCACCACCCTCTGAGTGAAAAACTTTCCCCTAGCATCCCCTCTGTACTTGCTTCCCTGCACCTTAAATCTGTGCCCTCGCGTCGCGACCATTTCAGCCCTGGGAAATAGTCTCTGAGATTCCACCCTATCTATTCCTCTCAACATCTTGTAAACCTCTATCAGGTCGCTTCTCAATCTTCATCTCTCCAGGGAGAACAGTCCCAGCTCCCTCAACCTGTCTTCATAAGGCATGCCTCCCAATCCAGTCAACATCCTTGTAAGTCTCCTCTGCACCCTTTCAATAGCTTCCACGTCCTTCCTATAGTGAGGCGACCAGAACTGCGCACAGTACTCCAAGTGTGGTCTGAGAAGGG
>JAGIQG010000005.1:109754827-109801462 GCA_024679065.1 Sphyrna mokarran
GATGAGAGTAAGGGGGTTATAGAGGAGAGTTGTAAAACACAGCGGCGTACGGGTGGGGTGGGGCCTGGTTTGAGATGCGTATACTTTAATGCAAGGAGTATTCGCAATAAGGGGGAGGAACTTGCAGCTTGGACCAGTACCTGGAACTTCGATGTTGTGGCCATTTCAGAGACTTGGGTAGAGCAGGGACAGGAATGGATGTTGCAGGTTCCGGGGTACAAATGCTTTAGTCGGAGTAGAGAAGGGGGTAGAAGGGGGGTAGGAGTGGCGTTACTGGTCAAAGACTGTATCACGGTGATCGAAAAGAAGTTTGATGAGGACTTGTCTGTTGAGGTAGTATGGGCTGAGATTAGAAACAGGAGAGGAGAGGTCACCCTGTTGGGAGTCTTTTACAGACCTCCTAATAGTTCTCGAGAGGTTGAGGAAAGGATTGCAAAGTCAATTCTGATTAGGAGTGAAAGTAGTAGGGTAATTGTGATGGGGGACTTTAACTTTGCTAATATTGATTGGAATAGCTATAGCTCTAGCTCGTTAGAGGGATCAGTTTTCGTACAGAGTGGTCGGAAGGTTTTTGACTCAGTATGTAGATAGGCCACCTAAGGTGAGGCTACCTTGATTTGTTGCTGGGCAAGAGCCAGACCAGGTGTTAGCCTGTATGTTAACGCCACTCCTCCCCCCCTTCTACCTCCTTCTCTACTCCGACTAAAGCATTTGTACCCCGGAACCTGCAACATCCATTCCTGTCCCTGCTCTACCCAAGTCTCTGAAATGGCCACAACATCGAAGTTCCGGTACTGGTCCAAGCTGCAAGTTCCTCCCCCTTATTGCGAATACTCCTTGCATTAAAGTATACGCATCTCAAACCATGCTCCAACCCACCCGTACGCCGCTGTGTTTTACAACTTTCCTCTATAACCCCCTTACTCTCATCCCTCTCAGCACCCCAACTACTTAGGATCCGGATTTCCTATTGCATAGGAAAATAAATGTTGATCAGCTACAATGAAGGTGTAAGTTTTAATTACCTATAGGACGTTTATGGACTTTCAAAAGGTTGAGAACTGGCTTGGGAGGAGGATTTACTATCAAAAATATTTATCCGGATTAAATTCCATTTGCCATCTATCTGCCCAATCGACCAGCCTATCTATGTCATGTTGTATTGCCAGGCACTATAGGACGTTTTGGAACATTTTGGAACATTTTGGTGATAGTGACCACAATTCGGTTACGTTCACCTTAGTGATGGACAGGGATAGGCATGAAGCTGGGGGCTGTAGTTATAGCTGGGGGAAGGGTAATTATGAGGCCATCAGGAGAGAATTAGGGTGCGTAGATTGGACTAGGGAACTACAGGGACTGGGTACATCTGGAATGTGGTGCTTATTCAAGGAGCAGCTGCTGAGAGTCCTTGATAAGTATGTCCCTGTCAGGCAGGGAGGGAATGGTCGAGTAAGAGAGCCTTGGTGTACGAAAAAAGTTGATTTGCTGGTTAAGAAGAAAAAGGAGGCTTATGTCAGGATGAGGCTTGAAGGCTCAGTTAGTGCAATGGATAGCTATAGATTAGCCAGGAAGGAGCTAAAAAGTGAATTGAGGAGAGCTAAGAGGGGACACGAGAAGATGTTGGCTGATAGGATTAAGGAGAATCCTAAAGCTTTCTTTCGATAGGTTAAGAATAGAAGGTTGGTTAGGGCAAGATTAGGGCCAGTCATAGATAGCAGTGGGAATTTGTTGCGTGGAGCCTGAAGAGTTGGCGAGGCCATGAATGGAATATTTCTCTTCGTATCACGCAGAGTGGCTGGAAATGTACTGTGGAGAGCACTGGGGTGCAGGGTTGCAAATTGGGGAGTATTGTAGTGATAGGGAGGATGGTGTTTAGAAATTCTTCGAGGGTTTGAAGTTGGATAAGTCACCTGGGCCGATGGGATTTTCCCTAGGATTTCTCTGGGATGCAAGAGAGGAGATTGCAGAGCTTCTGGCTCTGATCTTCAGGTCCTCGTTGGTTACGGGGTGTGGTTCCGGAGGACTGGAGGATGGCAGATGTGGTCCCATTGTTTAAGAAGGGGAAGAGAGACCTTCCTGGGAATTATAGGCCAGTGAGTCTTACTTCTGTGGTGGGCAAGGTATTGAGAGAATTATTAGGGATAGGATTTATAGTTATTTAGAGAGAAATGAATTGATTGGGGATAGTCAGCATGGTTTCGTGAAGGGTAGGTCATGCCTTACTAACCTCATGAGTTTTTTGAGAAAGTGACCAGAGAGGTGGATGGGGGTAAGGCGGTTGATGTAGTATATATGGACTTTAGTAAGGCTTTTGATAAGGTGGCCCATGGAAGACTTCTACAGAAACTGCAGATGTGTGGAATAGAGGGTGATTTAGCAAATTGGATTAGAAATTGGCTGGCAGATAGAAGACAGAGGGTGGTGGTTGAGGGGAGATATTCATCGTGGAGTTCGGTGACGAGTGGTGTGCCTCAGGGGTCTGTTTTGGGGCCCCTGCTGTTTGTAATTTTTATAAATGATCTGGAGGAGGGTATTGAGGGATGGATCAGTAAATTTGCAGATGATACTAAAGTTGGTGGTGTGGTAGAGAGTGAAGAGGGGTGTTTTAGTTTACAGAGTGACTTGGACAAGTTGCAGAGCTGGGCCGAGAGGTGGCAAATGGATTTTAATGTGGAAAAGTGTGAGGTAATGCACTTTGGCAGGAACAATAAATGTGTAGAGTATAGGGCTAATGGTAGGGCTCTTAATAGTGTTGAGGAACAGAAGGATCTTGGTGTATGTGTCAATAGATCCCTGAAAGTAGGCAGTCAAGTGGATAAAGTTGTTAAGAAGGCATATGAAGTCTTAGCTTTTATTGGTAGGGGGATTGAATTTAGGAGCAGCAGCATCATGTTGCAACTGTACAAAACTCTAGTGCGGCCGCACTTGGAGTATTGTGTGCAGTTCTGGTCCCCACATTATAAGAAAGATGGGAGGCATTGGAGAGGGTACAGAGGAGGTTTACCAGGATGTTGCCTGGTATGGAGGGCAGGTCCTATGAAGAGAGGTTGAAGGATTTGCGGTTGTTTTCGTTAGAAAGGAGGCGGCTAAGAGGGGATCTTATTGAAGCCTATAAGATGATTAGAGGTTTAGATAGGGTGGACAGTGATAGCCTTTTTCCTAGGATGGAGAAAGCTAGCACGAGGGGACACAGCTTTAAATTAAGGGGTATGAGTTATAGACGGATATCAGAGGTAGGTTCTTTACTCAAAGAGTGATTAGGGAGTGGAATGCCCTGCCTGCAGCTGTTGTAGATGCGCCAAGTTTGGTGCGTTTAAGAGGTTAGTTGATAAGTATATGGAAGAGAAGGGAATGGTTTAGTTTGGAGGGGCATTGCTTTTTTTTTGGTCGGCACAACATCGAAGGCCGAAGGGCCTGTTCTGTGCTGTAATGTTCTATGTTCTATGTTCTAAATGCGAGGTGATGCATTTTGGCCGGAATAATGTAGAGGGGAGTTATAGGATAAAAGGTAAAACTATCCGGAGTATAGAGACGCAGAGAGACCTGGGGGTGCAGGTTCACAAGTATCTGAAGGTGTCAGTACAGGTGGAGAAAGTGATAAAGAAAGCGTATGGTATGTTAGCCTTCATAGGAAGGGGTATAGAATACAAGAGTAGGAGTTTGATGTTGCAGGTGTATAGAACGTTGGTTAGGCCTCATCTGGAGTACTGCATCCAGTTCTGGTCACCGTACTACAGGAAGGATGTAGAGGCCCAGGAGAGAGTGCAGAGGAGATTTACCAGGATGCTGCCTGGTATGGAAGGGCTGTCTTACGAGGAAAGATTGAAAACACTGGGGTTGTTTTCCCTTGAAAGACATTGGCTGAGAGGGGATCTCTTAGAGGTATATAAGATTATGAGGGGTACATAGAACATAGAACACTACAGCACAAACAGGCCCTTCGGCCCACAAGTTGTGCCGAACACATCAAAACCTACCCAGCCATAGACCTATCTATAAACCCCAATCCCATTGGATCCCATATACTCATCCAGAAGTCTTTTAAAAGACCCCAGCGAGTTCGCCTCGACCACCACCAACGGCAGCCGATTCCATTCACTCACCACCATCTGAGTGAAAAACTTTCCCCTAGCATCCCCTCTGTACTTGCTTCCCTGCACCTTAAATCTGTGCCCTCTCGTCGTGACCATTTCAGCCCTGGGAAATAGTCTCTGAGATTCCACCCTATCTATTCCTCTCAACATCTTGTAAACCTCTATCAGGTCGCCTCTCAACCTTTGTCTCTCCAGTGAGAACAGTCCCAGCTCCCTCAACCTGTCTTCATAAGGCATGCCTCCCAATCCAGGCAACATCCTTGTAAATCTCCTCTGCACCCTTTCAATAGCTTCCACTTCCTTCCTATAGTGAGGCGACCAGAACTGCGCACAGTACTCCAAGTGTGGTCTGACAAGGGGCCTATAAAGCTGCAGCATTACTTCCTGACTCCTGAACTCAATCCCTCGATGAATGAAGGCCAGTACACCATAAGCTTTCTTAACCACATCCTCCACCTGGGAGGCCGATTTGAGAGTCTTATGGACCCAGACCCCAAGATCCCTCTGCTCTTCCACACAGCTAAGACTCCTACCTTTGATAGTGTACTCATTCATCCCGTTGGATCTGCCAAAATGGACCACAACACATTTATCCGCTTTGAAGTCCATAGATAGAGTATAGATAGAGTAAATGGTGGTAAGCTTTTTCCACCATTAGAAATGGATAGAACGAGGGGTCACGGGCTCAGGGTGAGGGGGGCTATGTGTAAGACGAATATTAGAGGCCAGTTTTTCACACAGGGTAGTGGGGGTGTGGAATGCACTGCCGAGTAAGGTGGTGGGAGCAGGCACGCTAGGGTTGTTTAAGGGTCTCTTGGACAGCCACATGAGCGGTCTGCAGATAGAGGGTTATAGCAGGACTGTTTGAATATTGGGAGGACCAAATAGTAGTAGACTATCTTTTAGTTTTGTCTCGGGAATGTCTTAGTTTTTTTTTAGCATGTTTAATTAAGTCTTATTTGTTTCCGCAGGCAATTCGGTCCACCTTGTTGACCAACAAGGGGCATGCATGCGGCATGTCGTGCGAGAGCTGCTCTTGGAGGTTGCTTCAGGAGTTGCCTAGTGCTTCATGTCGTCAGTGTATGCTTAAACTGGACCATCTGATGGGCAACATGACAGCTCAGAGACTATCGCTGTTGCTGTGCAGACACATGGATTTGGGCCTGTGTCTGCGGGAGTTTGCGCGTTCTCCCCGTGGTTGCGTGGGTTTCCTCCGGGTGCTCCGGTTTCCTCCCACATCCCAAAAATGTGCTCTTAGGCTGATTGGGTAACAAATTGTCCCTATATTGGTCCCTATATGGGAATCTTCAACAATAGGCATAGCCTAAAGTCAAGGATATGTCATTAAGACGTTAGGACGGTGGCGTGGGCTCGTTGGGCTGAAGAGCCTGTTTCCCGTGCTGTGTTGTTCTTTGTTCTTGGTCTTTGTTCTTTGTTTCATATGATACCACATGGTGGACTCATGACTCAAGCTGAAACACATGGGGAAGGATTTTATAGCCTCGCTCGTCCTGAAACTATAAAATCCTGCCCGAGATGAACAAACCTTTCCATTGTCCACCCCTCACACGCTCTGATTCCTGTGGCAGCCAAATTCCAGCCATGGAGTCAGGGGATAAATAACTGGGAAACTTGCCAAACAAAAAACTGATAGTTGAAGTGTAAAACATTAAGTTACTCAGCTGGGTCTAGGCTCAGGTAAGAATCCCATACTGAGCTTTGTGAGCTATTGTTGTTGGCGGAATCAGACAATTTTTTGTAGTGATAGAGGAAGAACTAGGATCTTGAAGGACAATGACGGCTTCCAGGCAGACAATCTTTGGGAAGAGAACTTTATGCATACGAGGAAGGCATCAGGAAGCGACTCTGTGTATTCTTTCCCCTAGTCACATTGCTCATTGAAATTGGAAATTGGAGGCTTTTATAAATAACTGTAGAGGAAACAGCAAGACCATGAGGTGCAGAGAAATAAGCAGAAGATTTGTCCTTTGGGAATGACTAATGTTCAGATTGATAAAAAGTGTTCTGTGATATTCCATTGTCATCAGTATCAAGAGCACAGTTGTTCTCAATTTACATAATTTGGGAATTGGAAGTAATAAATCAAAAGTTGCAGATAGCTGAAATTGGGATATATTTAATACTGAGGAAGACTGCAACAAAAGACAAGAAAATAAATTTGCCAAATTAGTATGTCAATGGCAAATGAAATTTAATGTAAGTAGAACATTGTGCATTTCAGTAGGAAGTATAAAGAAATTACCCCTTGGCAAATAGATATCAAGTGCAAACATTAGTTACCCTGAAAATGGGTGAGGAGACTGGAATGCACAAGTAATGCGTGTTCACTGCTTCTGAAGTAGAAAGCATGTAATGTTCATACTGCCTTTCACTTTATATGATTGTGTTGTGCAAACCAACATTAAATATGTGCTGAGTGCCTGCATGTCTCAACCTGCAGCCCCAAGCTTGTGCAAGGCTAACTTTATTTAGAACTAGCCTGACTCATTTAAAAGGGAAGTAAGTCATTCTGTTTGGAATAGATGTTGGAACTAATTCTGGAAGACAGTTTGAATGGGAAACAGAGTGAACTATGGCACAATGGAGAAAAGTGTGCTTCAAGATTTTCTGATGGAGTAGGCAGAGAGATGTCATCTATTCATCGGGGAGGAAGAATCTACCAGATAACTTTGCAAAAGCAGTGAAGTCAGGTATCCGTGGAGACCAGTGGCAGCACTTTACCTCTGAGGACCTGAATGCCATGCCGCAATGACTTCACATGGCTGGTTGAGGTCATTGAATGTATCTTTACACACAGGGGTAATGTGTGGTTACCCTGCATACATGTGTGGTTAACTTCTCACAAAACCGGTAGTGCATGTTGCAAATCCCATTCTGGAGCCAAAATGGAAGTTAGAAGCTGGGCAGTAAGGTGATGAATTTTGAGGCCTATAGGTTTACAGCTAATACAGCATCCAAAAGAATTTACAATTATATGGTGCCTTTCGCATAGTAAAACATACCAAAGTGTGTCACCAGAGTATTACCAAATAAAATCTGACACTGAGCTAAATGAGGAGATGTCAGGATAATTGACAAAACACTTGGTCAAAGGAAAAAGGTTTAACTAGCATCCTACAGGTGAAATGTGAAATAGAGAGTCAGCAGGATTCAGGAAGTCTGCAGCCTTAACAACGGCTGCCATTGGCAGTACAAGTAAGATCAGAACTGCACAGGAAGTCAGAATTGAAAAAGTGTCACCATCTCCAAGGATTATAGAGTTACACTAGCAAGCTAGAGAGGGAATTGAAAACCAGGTTGAGAATTTTACAATGAAGATGTTCAACAGGATGCCAGTGTTGGTCAACAAACACAGGACTGATGGATGAACATGATTTGGTGTAAATAAGAACACAGACAACAGAGTTTGGAAGATGAAAACCAGCCACACTCCTGTGTCTGTTCAGCTATACTGAGGGAGAATTTAGCAGACTAGTGCACCTAACCAGCACGTCTTTTGGATTGTGGGAGAAAATGGGAGCAGCCAGAAGAAGCCCACACAGACATAGGGAGAATGTGCAAACTCAGCCCAAGCTGGAATTGAACATGGATCCCTGGTGCTGTGAGGCAGCAGTGCTAACCACTGTTCCACCATGTCGCCTAACTAGAGTTGTTAATTTATTTTTGTTTGCATATACACTTACTGAATATCTAATTTTGAAACATTAACTGATATTTGTGTTTGTTGGAAAGGGGATGATAAGAATGTCAATAGTAGGGGAAAGTTAAGGAGCAGAAGGCTGTTGGTGAATGAGGCAGTGTGAATGAGTTTACTGCTGTTATTCATTCTGCGCTGTAAGTTGCTAACTACATTGTAGACTCCCTTCTTCTTCCTTTTCCTTCACTTCTTTTTCACTTTTTCCTCAACCACCTCTTCCATCTCTTCCCCTTCCTCCTATCCCTGTTATTCAGCTTCAGACCTGATGAGTCAGAACTTTATTCCTTCGGAACAGTGTTTTGCAGCGCAGGAACATTAGAACATTAGGTACAGGAACTGGCCATATGACCCATGAAGTTTGCTCTACCTTTCAGCAAGACCATGGCTGAACTCATTTAGCAATTTTCCCACTCTGTCCCACATTCAATGATTCCCTTAATGCACGAACTAACAGCCCTTGTACAATCCTTACATTGGGCACAATTTTACTGGCACAGTTGCACTGGCAAAATCGGTTTGCGACTCTTGATTTAAATATTAATGACTTCATTAAAAAGTCCTGGATGCTATTGTCTGGGCTCAATTACCTTAATCACCTTCCTGACAAGATTCAAGTATGGACCCTACCAATGGGGAAGAGAAGAGATTATCAGGGGTGGAAGGGAAACTCTGCTCTGATGGTAGGAAAAAGGGAACTCTGCCAGGAACTGATCAGCAGGGGATGGGTGAGGGGGTACTCTGCATGAGATTGATGGTCAATGTGTGATTGGGGAGGGAACAAACTCTGCATGGGGGAACAATCAGTGTTGGGGGGGGGGGGGGTTGGAGGCTCAGTGAGAGTCACATCCTGGTACCTTTTTTATTGCACTAATTGCCATAAGACTTCATTTCCAAATTCACCCCAAAAAAGTCTGAAATTTTCCCACTAAATTCTGCATTTAGAATTTTTTTAGAGTAAGATTGCGCCCCTACAACCTGAACGTGATAAAAAAATAGTCAGCACAGATTTCAAAAGGGAAGGACAATACTTGAGAAAACTTCAATGATTTCTTTAAAGAAGGAATAAAAATAGGTCTTTGGTAAGTAAATAGGAAATGGTGTTCCATAAAATTAAGTGTTGGACACGCTGGTGATTATCAATTGAAATTTGGAGTTGAGGTTTGGAAGTGCAATTTCTAAGTGTGCAGACGGGATCAAGTTATATATAATACAAGGGAAGAATACAACAAATACAATGATTTTCATGAATGGTGAGAATGTGCATTTTAATGTCAATATAGATAGTGAGACAACGTGCATTTCTGGAAGAAGATTGTATAGTGATGAGATAACAAAAAACTAAAGCGATCTAGACAGATAGGTACACAAATCACTAAATATAGTCATCCACATTCACCATTGACTGTACCTTGATTTTGAGGATGAATTCAACTTAACAACAGGAGATTACTTCATTGGGTCTTCAGATGATTGAACAGGTCAATTCGTGAACTGCAGATCTTTGAACATATGGGGCAGGACTTCCTATGAGCTAGTGGGGTCTGGAATGCTGGATTTGCTGCCTTTTCTTTCCTTTTTTGCTGCCACTTCTATTATCATTAAAATGTTTGACTCAAAGCATGATTCAGCTTGATGGAAAGATTGTTGCCATTTTGAATGGTTGGTAGTAACCTCCCCCACTTCATTAAGGTTGATGCTGCCTTGCATCAAGGAGACCTTCAGAATGTTTTTGAAACATTTCCTTTACCCTCCCCGAATCGTTGACCATTTCAGAGTTGAGAAATTGGGATCTGGTGGGGCAGATAGTTTTCAGCATTCCAGAGTGTCCAATCCATTGAAATTGACTTTGCAGGACATCAGAAAGATTGATTACCAGAAAGACACTAGTATTTGCACACAGTTCTCCTTCTGCACCAAGACGAAGTGCAGAAGAATTGCAATAAATCAAAGAACAAAGAACAAAGAGCAACACAGCACGGGAAACAGGCCCTTCGGCCCAACGAGCCCGCGCCGCCGTCCTAACGTCTTAATGACATATCCATGACTTTAGGCTATGCCTATTGTGGAAGATTCCCATATAGGGACCAATATAGGGACAATTTGTTACCCAATCAGCCTAAGAGCACATTTTTGGGATCTGGGAGGAAACCGGAGCACCCGGAGAAAACCCACGCAACCACGGGGAGAACGCACAAACTCCCGCAGACACAGGCCCAAATCTATGTGTCTGCACAGCAACAGCGATAGTCTCTGAGCTGTCATGTTGCCCATCAGATGGTCCAGTTTAAGCATACACTAACGACGTGAAGCACTAGGCCACTCCTGAAGCAACATCCAAGAACAGCCCTCGCACGATCTGACAAATACAGGTCAACAAGGTGGACCGAATTGCCTGTGAAAACAAATAAGATATTTAGACAATCCTGCTATATCCCTCTATCTGCAGACCGCTCATGTGGCTGTCCAAGAGACCCTTAAACAACCCTAGCGTGCCTGCTCCCACCACCTTACTCGGCAGTGCATTCCACACCCCCACTACCCTTTGTGTGAAAAACTGGCCTCTAATATTAGTCTTATACATAGCCCCCCACACCCTAAGGCCATGACCCCTCGTTCTATCCATTTCTAATGGTGGAAAAAGCTTACCACCATTTACTCTATCTATACCCCTTATAATCTTATATACCTCTAACAGATCCCCTCTCAGCTGACGTCAAGGACAGTTCCAGTCTCTTATATGCAGAATTGAAGTGATTAAGAGCAGTTGCAAATCCGGTGCCAAGTAGACAACAAAACTGTAGTAATCGGTATACTGTATACCATGCATGTCTACGGTGGTATGATAACTAGTTGAGAAGGGATGAAATGGCTGCACTTTGCTCAATCTTCTCGGTGGGTCAGAACAATGATTTAAGTTTCTTTTTCACAAGGATATGCATTTTCCAAATCAGAATGTATTTGACTATTTAGGTTTGGAGCAATAAAGAGTCAAGCAAACTAGGCTGCCTTGAGTCAAAGCATGCGTGTACATACACATATGTGTGCACACACACACACGTGCACAGTCCATGTGTGGAAGCTTTGGTGGGGGTGGGGTGGCATCCCCAGAGCCTCTTCAGTGATGCCTCCAGTGAATGACTTCCTCGTAGATCAGAGTCTCTGGATCAATTTCCTTTGAGTTGCAACCAGTGTTGGATTGCCACGCTCCCAGTTTCCCTAAACAAATGTCATGACAAATCATTTTTTTTGTGGAATTTCAACACAATTCCACACTTGATTTATTATTGTCACATATATTAGCATACAGTGAAAAGTATTGCTTCTTGCGTACCATATAGACAAAGCATACCATTCATCGAGAAAGAGATGAGAGAGTGCAGAATGTAGTGTTACAGTTATATAATGGTTGTAGAGAAAGATCAACTTAGTGCAAGGTAGGCCTATTCAAACGTCTGAAGGCAGCAGGGAAAAAACTGTCTTTGAGTTGGTTGGTATGTAACCTCAGACTTCTCTATCTTTTTCCCAAGGAAAGAAGATGGAAGAGAGAATATCCAGGGTGCATGGGGTCCTTAATTATGCTGGCTCCTTGCTGAGGCAGCAGGAAGTGTAGACAGAGTCAATGGATGGGAGGCTCGTGGTGTGACCATGTAAAGCCTTGATATAGTCCTCAGTCCTGTGGAATCTTGGCACAGTCCAAAATCCTGTGATCTCGACCACAGTCCGATATCCTGTGGAAACAGAAACATAAAAAATATGAACAGGAGTTGGCTGTTTGGCCCATTGAACCTGCTCTGTCATTCAATATGATCGTGGATAATCCCCCAACTCAATACCATACTCCTGAGGTCTCCAATACCCTACTAATGTATTTCAATATCCTGTAATATTAATTGAAATGTGATGCGGTTTGGATTCATCAACTTCTGCAGGGTAGCTCAGTGATGACATCACACTCCATATTTAATCAAAACCACTAACATAGAAAAATGATAGACAATTAAACTAGTCAATGAACAACTGGGGTATAGAGGGATGGTTGGTCTAGTTAGGACAAATGTCACTGGCACAGGCTGGATGGGCCATAGAGCCTATTCCTGTGCAGTACTATTCTTTGTTGTAGTCACTATTCCTTGATAACTGATCATTAAACAGAGTTTTCTCAATATCAATTTGGACAAATTGACTTTTAAGGGGTGTCTTGACAAATACAGTGCAGCCCCATTGTGACGTGATGGTTGGGGTGCGTAAAACGTTATCGTGAATGTTATCAGGGTAGCGCTACACCACTAAACTGGAAACAGCAAAAAAAAGGGTCCATCCGTCATATCACATCGTACCCAATTTCGCACTAAATCGGGGCGTGTAAAATCAGGGTTCTACTATACATGCAGAGGATGGGGATAGAGGGATATGGTCCCCGGAAGGGTAAAGGGTTTTAGTTTAGGCAGGCAGCATGGTTGGTGCAGGTGTGAAGAATCTGTTCCAATGATGTAATTTTCGTTCTTTTTGTACTAATTTACATTAAATTAATTCACTGCATATTAAAAAAAAATCCAAGGAGATGGAATTCAAGTCAACAATGTTTTAATTTTCTCTGCATTCAAATGAATCCCTCAGATGTGTAGCCTGCCCCAGTGAATTTTTCAGAATTGCTTGTTTTCAGGTGGTTTGGTGTGCACAAAATGATTGAAGATTGCAAGACAGCAGGAGACTCTTCGGCCCATCGTATCTTTGCTAGCTCTTTGAATGAGCATTCCAATAAACTCTACTCCTCTGGGCACAGAGCTCGTAAACTCCCACTTTGTTAAAAAGTGTCAATGGAGAGTACTTCAACATTGATATTTGCTTAGCATTATAATTATATTAGGGGATAGAATAAAAACATTTGGACAAATCGTAGCGCAAGGTTCTAAGATTTAGTCGCAATACATTACTTTGTGTGATGTTGGTTAGAATTCACAGAGTTGGCAGATGCTGATTAGCAAATCAATAACCTGGCCGTTTTAACAGAATCACACACACTTATAGATAATTTAGTTCATATTTATCAGAATTCAGTTTTAGAATATTTTCAAAAATCATTGAACACTGTCTTATAAACCAATGCTGAATTCATGAAAAAGATTTTCTGTTGTTTTATAGATCACATTTACACATAACTGGAAAGTATTGAAGCAGATAAGGAGGATGTGCTAGATATTCTTGAGGGTTTGAAGTTAGATAAGTCCCCTGGGCCGGACGGGATTTACCCTAGGATTCTCTGGGAGGCAAGACAGGCAATTGCAGAGCCTCTGGCTCTGATCTTCAGGTCGTCGTTGGTTACGGGTGTGGTTCCGGAGGACTGGAGGATAGCGAATGTGGTCCCATTGTTCAAGAAGGGGAAGAGAGACCTTCCAGGGAATTATAGGCCAGTGAGTCTTACTTCTGTTGTGGGCAAAGTATTGGAGAGAATTATTAGGGATAGGATTTATAGTTATTTAGAGAGAAATGAATTGATTGGGGATAGTCAGCATGGTTTTGTGAAGGGTAGGTCGTGCCTTACTAACCTTATTGAGTTTTTTGAAAAGTGACCAAAGAGGTGGATGGGGGTAAGGCAGTTGATGTGGTATATATGGACTTTAGTAAGGCGTTCGATAAGGTGCCCCATGGAAGGCTTCTGCAGAAAATGCATATGTATGGGATTGAGGGTGATTTAGCTAATTGGATTAGGAATTGGCTAGCTGATAGAAGTCAGAGGGTGGTGGTTGATGGAAGTTATTCATCGTGGAGTTCGGTTACAAGTGGTGTACCTCAGGGGTCTGTTTTGGTGCCCCTGCTGTTTGTAATTTTTATAAATGGTCTGGATGAGGGTATTGAAGGATGGACTAGTAAATTTGCGGATGACACCAAAGTCGGAGGAGTGGTAGATAGTGAAGAGGGGTGTTATAGTTTGCAGAGAGACTTGTTCAAGTTGCAGAGCTGGGCCGAGAGATGGCAAATGGAGTTTAATGTGGAAAAGTGTGAGGTAATTCACTTTGGCAGGAATAACAAATGTGTAGAGCACAGGGCTAATGGTAGGACTCTTAATAGTGTTGAAGAACAGAGGGATCTTGTTGTATATGTGTATAGATCCCTGAAAGTTGGCAATCAAGTTGATAAGGTTGTTAAGAAGGCATATGGAGTCTTAGCTTTTATTGGTAGGGGGATTGAATTTCGGAGCCGCAACGTCATGTTGCAACTGTACAAAACTCTAGTGCGGCCGCACTTGGAGTATTGTGTGCAGTTCTGGTCCCCACATTATAAGAAAGATGTGAGGCATTGGAGAGGGTACAGAGGAGGTTTACCAGGATGTTGCCTGGTATGGAGGGCAGGTCTTATGAAGAGAGGCTGAGGGATTTGAGGTTGTTTTCGTTAGAAAGAAGGCAGCTAAGAGGAGACCTTATTGAAACATATAAGATGATTAGAGGTTTAGATAGGGTGGACAGTGATAGCCTTTTTCCTAGGATGGAGAAAGCTAGCACGAGGGGACATAGCTTTAAATTAAGGGGTGGTAGTTATAGGACGGATGTCAGAGGTAGGTTCTTTACCCAGAGGGTGGTAAGGGTATGGAATGCCCTGCCTGCTGCAGTTGTAGATGCGCCAAGTTTGGTGGCGTTTAAGAGGTTAGTAGATAAGTTTATGGATGAAAAGGGAATGGTTTAGGTTAGAGGGTCATTGCTTTTTCTTAATTGATCAGCGCAACATCGAAGGCCGATGCTGTTCTCTGCTGTAATGTTCTATGTTCTATGTTCTATGTTCTATAACATAAAAGTAAATGCAATGTAATGCTTAGCTTACACATGAGCATATGGCACCTTTGTGTTTGAAAACTATAATATTGTGACAATGTTGAACAAGCGTCATGGGGCCACAGAGAAGTGTACGTTTACACTAGTAAATCTAGGTGAAATCTCACATTTCAGGAAGAGCAAGTGCTGCTGGATAACCAGTTTCTCCTGCTCTGACCTTCCTATTTCTCCTCTTTCTTTCTCTTCCTCACACCTACACCAAACACATATGTGCTCACACACCACATACACACACAAACATATCTTACACACACACACACACACACACACACACACACACACACACAAATTCATCTACAAACATATTTACACATGTACATAGCCATATTTTCTGCTAATTTCAGACTTTAATGAACCTTGATGTTTAGTTATACTGTGAATGACCTGGCTATTCTAACAGACAAGATGTGAGATGCCGGTGTTGGACTGGAGTAAACACAACAATAAGTCTGTGGGATGTGGGAGGAAACCGGAGCGCCCGGAGAAAACCCAAGCAAGCACAGGGAGAATGCGCAAACTCCCACAGACACAGGCCCAAATCCATGTATCTGCACAGCACAGCGATAGTCACTGAGCTGTTGTGTTGCTCATCAAATGGTCCAGGTCAAGCATACATTAACAACGTGAAGCAGTAGGATACTCTCGAAAAAGATCCAAGATCATCCCTCTCACGACCCATCACATGTATGCCCCTTGTTAGACAACAAGGTGGACCAAAGCACCTGTAGGATAAAAACAAGTACATCAATATCATCATCTATTTACACACTTCCCAGGGACTCCCAAGGCTCATGATCCCTATTTTAAATCAGTTTTCTATACCCCTCCATTCCCATTCTGTTCATGTGCCCATCTAAGTATAGAACATAGAACATAGAACAATACAGCACAAACAGGCCCTTCGGCCCACGAGTTGGGCCGATCACATCTACCAATCCACAGACCTATTTATGACCTATATCCTATTCTTTTCCATATGCTCATCCAGAAGTCTTTTAAAAAACCCCAGTGAGTTTGCCTCAACAACCTCCAATGGCAATCGATTCCATTCACTCACCACCCTCTGATTGAAAAACCTACCCCTGGCATCTCCTTTGTATTTGCTTCCCTGCACCTTAAATCTGTGTCCTCTCGTAGTGACCATTTCAGCTCGGGTAAATAGTCTCTGAGAGTCCACCCTTTCTATTCCTCAAATAACTTTAAGTATTTAAGTATTTCTTAAATAACTCCAGAGTACCTGCCTCTACCACTTTACTTGACAGCGCATTCCATAACCCCACCATCCTCTGTGTGGAAAAAACTCCCTCTAGCATCCAAATTATACCTTACCCCCTTCACCCTAAGCCCGTGACCCCTCGTGCTATTTGAATCCATCCAAGGAAAAAGCTTAACCCTATTTACTCTATCTATCCCCTTTATAATCTTGTACACCTCTATCAGATCTCCTCTAAGTCTACGTCTTTCTAAGGAAAACAGTCCCAATTTGCCTAATCTCTCCTCGTAACTCAGATTTGGGGTTCGCCCCTTTATCAGGCGAATGGAGAGTTCTGGCCTCAAACAGAGCATGTAACAGCACAGACTGTTTACAGATTATTGATTAAAATGTGAGTCTTTACACTTAACATGCTATCCAAGTCTTAAAGTGGTCAACAATGTGAGTGGAAGGCACATTAAGCCCAGGTTAAAGAGGTGTGTATTGTCTCCAGACAGTACAGTAAGTGAGATTTGGCAAACCCAGCCAAGTCATGAGAGTTACAGATAGTGCGACATGAACTCAAGATCCCTGTTGAGGCCATCCTCATGTGTGCGGAACCTGGCTATCAGTCTCCAATCAGTAATTTGTAAACTGTCTGTGCTGTTATATGCTCTCTCTGAGGCTAGTATTCTCCATTTGCCTGACGAAGGGCAAATCCTGAAAGCCTGCGAGTTTACTATTAAATAAATCGGTTGGACTTAAACCTGGTGTTGTCAGACTTCTTACTGTATTCTAACAAATACCCCTTATAGGAGATAATTACAACAACAATTGCTGATAATTTAGTTTATGTTTATCAGAATCCAGGCTTCTGGATGTTTGCCAGTAATCATTCTGATTAATTGTAACTTTTCCACAAAATAGCCTTCTGACAACAAAATTGCAGGTAAACTTAGAACACAATTAACTGTATTTGCAATGCTTATAACAGAGCGATTCTGTTTGTAGCTCATTATTATTCCATTAGCTGCACTGTTAAAGTGTAACAGTAAAACTAAGTAACCAAAACAAGCTTAAGTGAAATCTTTGATAGCCCCTATACACCTTTCCTTCCTCTCTCTTTCTCTCTGCTTTTTCATTAAAGTTTTACCAATCATCAACTGTCCCGTCAGTTCAATCTTTTTTCCTGGAAGTCCATGTGCAAAGTCCTAGAGCCTTAATATCACGTCAGAAACCCTGTGTCTGCTGCACTCAGTCAAAGAGTAATCGGACTAACAGGAAAACAGCTGAAACCTGAGACATTCAACTCTGTCAAAACTTAATGCGTCTAAATACCCAACGATACTTCCTCGCAAAGCAGGACCTATCCAGAGGTGATGGTGAGAAGGGATGTTGGGCGATAGGTATGATTCTGTGATTATGACCAAGTTAGTCTGTTGCTTGACTTGTCTGTGGAACTGCTGTCCCAATTTTGGCATAAGGCTAAGTGAGGATGCCTTTGTAGAGTTGAGCGACTGCGTCTTCATAGAATCGTAGAATTCATACAGAGGCCATTCAGCTCATTGTGTTTCCATTGGCTCTCCAACAGAGCATCTTACCCATGCCAACCCATACCCCATTCCCTTAATTCCAAGCATTTACCCCACTAATCCCCCTAACCTACACAAGTTGGGACACTAAGGGCAACTTAGCAAGGCCAATCCAGCTAACCTGCATATCTTTGGAGTGTGGGAGGAAACCAGAGTACCTGGAAGAAACCCATGCAAATACAGGGAGAACATGTAAGCTCCACACAGTCACCCAAGGCTGGAATCAAACCTGTGTCCCTGGCGCTATGATCTTCCTTTGTCATGTCTGGATGTGATGCCAAAGTTGATGCCAGGAGTTCAAGCTACGTCTTAGTAATGAATGGGTTTGTGCAACTGAATAGCTTTCTCAGCCATTTCAGAGGGCAGTTAAGTGCTCTGGAGTCACATGAGCCTTCATTTGGTTAGAATGGTAAATAATAAATCAAAAATCAACTGAAGAAACATTTGACAACATGGGCATTGTTAACCTCAGTGAAGAAATGAATATTGTCTAAGTGCAGCGTGGGCAACAGAAGCCTATTTTATAATTGCAGGTTTACATAGTCACAGCTGGTGCTAATTACAATACCATTATATCAAACTATTTGATATACAATTGCGAATTGTAGGTACAACAACCTTCAAATACTGAAAGAGACCAATGCATACGCTTTGATCTACCAGCAACCCTAATCAAATGAAACACAAGACAGCCCAGAGAGAATGGATCTACCAATGCTCCAGATAACTATAACAACTATTTGCATTTATATAGATCATTTGGAATAGTAAGAGCATTTGGAACAGTAAAACATCCAAAGGCACTTCATAGGAATGTTATCAAGCAAGTTTTGACATCAAACACAGTGATATTTTAGGTGATTTCAAATGCTTAGTCAAAGCAATAAGTTTTAAAAGTATACTTTACGTATTTCGGATCCACACCAATTGATCTGATTATATCTGTAACAGGTTTCATTCACAGTGATTTCTCTGCAGTCACAGAATGTTGCAATATAACTTCCATCAGCTTTATTTACTTTTTTTAGAGTCTTCAGCCAGGCTTAACCAAATACAGTGAAAATCAATAACACTCAAATCTAACCGAGAACCACTGAACACTACATTAAAGACAATCTCAAAGATGGGCTGAGGAAGGTTACGGAGACAGGGAAGGATGAAGCCATTCAGACATTTCAAAATAAAGGTGAGAAATTTAAAATCAAAACTTTTATTAGATCGGGTAGGGAATAGTAGGGTAAGGTGAATAGGACATTGCTGGCAGAGTTTTGGATGGGAGATGAAAAGCTTATGATGGAAGCGGGATTGGAGGCTAGCTGAGGAAGCTTTGGAGTAGAGTTTGGAGATAACAAGGGCACGAATCTGAATATCAACACTGGATGAACTGAGGCAGGGACAGAGCTAGAGGATATTATAGATTTGAAAGTATGTGTACTTGATGATAGAGAGTTGATCTCACACAGTTCTATAAAGGGACTGAACCATTTCTGGTCTGTAACACTAAAAATGTGTTTAATTGGATACTCGGGCTCCAGTTGTCCATAGACACACAACTGACGTAAAAAGCAGCATCGCAGTGTAAATTTCTAGATTGTAGCTGTTACTAAGGGGCATGATATAAAGGTTCATGGTGGGAGATATAGGAGGGATGTCAAGGTAGATTCTTCACTCAGAGAGTGGTTAGGGTGTGGAATGCACTGCCTGCTATGATAGTGGAATCGGACACTTTAGGAACTTTCAAGCAGTTGTTGGATAGGCACATAGAGCACACCAGAATTATAGGGAGTGGGATAGCTTGATCTTGGGATGGACATAGCTCAGCACAACACGGGGCCGAAGGGCCTGTGCTGTGCTATATTGTTCTATGTTTCTATGTTTTTTTTAACCTTCACTCGGTTCCTTTCTATTTTCCATTATTATTCATTATCTCCAATCTACTCCTGAACTGCTATCATTGCTTATGGTCTGCTTGAACATTTTAGAATTTAGCCAGGCTATATATCTTGATCCCAAAGTTTTTCATAAATTCCTTACTATGCAGAAGTAGACCATTCAGTCCATTGAATCTACACCCACTCTTTATCAGAACATCTTAATCAGGCTTGTTTACGAGCATTGCTTCCAGTGTACAGCTGAAATGACTATAGAATACCTGGGGAACCCTTGTGGAACTTCAGAAACACTTAAATGACAGCAATTGTCCATTAATTATTCATTTCTACTGTTACTGAGTGGGCCTCTCAAAATTAATTTGGTGATATTGTGCACAAAAGCTTTTGGGACTCCAACTACATTTCTAAAACTGTTATGTCAATTATTCCTTCACATTAGGGTTGCTGTTCTTTCAGACAACATGCAGTTATATTAGAACAGCAAAGATGAAAATTAAACTGTCAAACAAAAAAAAACATTAATTTTCACCTACTCATATCTTTGTGCTCAGTCCCGAAACTGTTCACTAACACCCGGAGTAAGAAACTGAGGATCATGAAACCTCAGGGATAAATGAGTGTTTTTTTCTTTGGGTGTGTGTGAATTCCTGACACACAAAGGTTAATCCCAAAACTGTAGTGAGTTATGTAGCTTTGTGTCAACCACTAACTGCTGTGGGGTGACTCACATTCTGCAGGGACATGCACAGAGTAACTCGGAATCTGGATTGACACACCCAATGCACCGCAAGCAGAAATGTCACCATTAGAAAAAGAACAAGTTGACACCCATTCCCGGATGCAAAAAAAAAGCAAGTATTTGGGGAATTTGATTTTTATATTCTCTAGTTCCTCCGTAGATCCAAAGGTCCTTTTTTCTTAAGCAATTTGTATGGTTCACTGTCTTATAGATAATTTTTGATTACTATAATTCTGAGTATCGATCTGATTTGGATGTTAGATTCCTGTTTTAAATATCTGTAGTGTAGTGTGTTAATTATTCGATGATTCGAAAAGCTACTGGGTAATTCTTGAAGAAAATGCAGACTGTCCAGGCTGTAACACTAATCAGTATCGATCTGCAATCTGCTGAAAGAGTACAATTGCTCAAACTGAAAGCAAAGAAGAGACAATTTGTTGTCAGACATTGATCTGAATTAGAAGCAGGAGTAGGCCACTTGAGCCATTGAGCCTGCTCCACCTTTCAATGAGATCATGGCTGATCTGATTATAATCTCAGCTGTCACATTCTTGTCTGCCCTGATAACCTCTCACCCCTCCTTGTTAATCAAGAACCTATCTAGCAAGAATGTCATTCCCTAAACCAGCCTTACTGTGCTTTGGCACCAGGGCAACAGTATTCTGACTCTTGCCTCTGATTCCAAAGTTTGTAGGTCCAAAACCAGACACTTGACTGCACCATGGAGCACTGTCAGAAATGCCTGATTTTGGCCTTGTAATCATCCTATTTTTCAGCAGGAAGGTGATAGTGACGCTAAAGTCACAATGGAACACTTATTGCCTCACTGCTACCAAGTCTGCAGTGGTTTTAGACTAGACCAACCTCAAGTGGGGAAGAGGCATCAGTAATCTGTAAAAGTTAGGCTCCAATGACGTTCCTAAGCCTTGGGGTAAATGTGCCACGCAAAGCCTGTGTTGAGCAACCCCTACACAATGGAACTTTTATGTAAGTGTTCAATCTAGCTGTGCTAGCATGAAAATGGCTCCAGGTATATGACTTAATAACCCATTTTGCCATTCAATTCATGCTGTTTAATTAATGCTGAACTCCACCTTTATTTCCCTTTAGTTAAATGCTGCTGCCTTGTCTCCATCAATGAACTTTTGGGTTTTCCACCCCTGATGATTGACAGGTTTCTGTCAGAGTTCCAAATACCTAAAGTAACTCACTGAGAATATTTTAATCTGGTCTGCTCATGAGAAATAGCTTAGTCATAGAGATATACAGCACAGGAACAGGCCCTTCGGCCCAAATCGTCCGTGCTGACAAGTTTTCCTAAACTGAATGAGTCCAATTTATCAGTATTTGGCGCATATCACTCTAAACCTTTTCCATCCATTACCTGTCCAAATGTCTTTTAAATGTTGTAATTGTAGCTACCTTTATCACCTCCTCTGGCAGCTCCTTTGCTCGCTTCCAATCTTCCTTCTCACAGCCAACTTTGTCCTTCTGTATTGTCCCTTGGGTGCTTTCTGGTCTTGTCCGACATACTGTCGCTCCGTCAAAGTGGATCACATAGACACTGACTTCAACATGGTTTTAAACAATGAGAACAATTCTTTCTTCAAACTTTTTTAATGCTTTTCTGAAGTTGTGCTGTTATTTTTCCCAATTCTATCAATCACTTGAATCTTTGTAATGTTATCCCAGAATAATGTCAGTGGTCAGCTGAAAAGAAATCTTTTGTAATTGGAAACAAATTTGCTGCTCTCCCATTGCTTGACTTAATTGGTTGTTCATCATGGTTCTGTACTTCTTGCTGGCTGGTAGCTCCCCTTTGTGTTACTTGTGCCAGAATGAGCAAACTGGTCCTTGGAATAATGAGATGCGTTATTTATGGTCAGTTTTGACCACGTGACCATATGATTCCAAACAGTCAAAACTTAAAGCTTATTAATGTCACAAGTAAGTTTACATTAACACCACAATTAAATTACTGTGAAAATCCCCTAGTCGCCACATTCTGGCACCTGTTCAGGTACACAGAGGAAGAATTTAGCATGGCCAATATACCTAACCACTGTGGGAGGAAACCACAGCACTCGGAGGAAATCCATGCATACACGGGGAGAAATTGCAGATTCCACACAGACAGGAACCCAAGCTGGAAATCAAATCTGGTACTTTGAGGCAGCAGTGCTAACATTGTGCCACTGTGCCAATGTTAGGAGATACGGCTAAAAAAGGGAGGATAACTGGTGGCCGTTCACTCCTGCTTCTAATAAATTGGTTTCATGTTTGCAGACGGAGTCTGGGGAAGCCATTATTTTTGAGTTACTGTAAATAACCAGGTAATAGGAGCTATAAATTCCACAAGTGGTTTTGCATGTTGAAACATTTCTAGGGAAGGCCCTTCACCCATGGACAGTTACATTTTAATGACTTTGCAGAGACATGAATCTTAGAGTAGAAATCACAAAAAGTTACCTGAACCTGGACTCCACATTGAATCGAGGTACATTGACCATAAGCCATAAACTAAAAATGTTCATCGTCTCCATGAAATTGCGAGCATTAAGACAGAAGCACCACTGCATGCTGAAGGAAAGAAAGGGGTATGCAGTAGAGGAAGAGGTGGAAGAGCAGGAAAGGGATAGAATACAGCAACATGAACATCCTGTTTCTGAACAGAATTCAGTTCAATTTCAACACCAATAACATCAACACCAAATCCTCATGCACAAATTCACATCCATCATAAGATCAGAAGTGGAGTCAGCTGATGATTGCGTAGTATTTAATTCCATCCATAACTTCTCAAATAATGAAACAGTTCTGTCCACATGTAGTAAGACCTGGATAACATTCACACTTTGGTCAATAAGTTGGAAGTTACATCTTCTCACACAATATTATCTCCACCAAGACAGAATCTAACAATCTCTAGATAAAAGCAAATTACTGCGAATGCTGGAATCTGAAACCAGAAGAGAATATGCTGGAAAATCCAAGCAGATCTGGTAGCATCTGTAAGGAGAGAAAAGAGCTGACATTTTGACAGAGTCAACTGGACTCGAAACATCAGTTCTTTTCTCTCCTTACAAATGCTGCCAGATCTGTTGAGATTTTCCAGCATTTTCTCTTCTGATCTAACAATCTCCCTTTGATATTCAACGTATTAACGTTGTCAAATCTCACACAATTAACATCACAGGGGTTACCACTGGTGTGTAGTGTAGAAACACTATAAATAGTGTTTCTACAAAAGCAGTGTAGATAGTGGATGACTTTTCTCTTAACTCCTGAAATCCGTGCAACTTCTACAAAGTGTAAGTTAGTGGTGTGAACACTCAAGAACTCCACACTGTGCAGAACGAAGAAGCTAACTGAAATGGCACCCTACCCTTCACATTAAAAAATTAAATCCCTCTACCATTTGTGTACGGTGTCAGGAATGTGGACCATCTGTGAGCTGGACTGCATCAGTGCAATCCGTCTCATAGAATCTCAAATTTCTTATAACACCTTCCAAACATGTGGGTCAGGATTCTCCCAAAAAAATCCATAAGTCACCAATTTGTGTGAAAACAGGAGCAGCTCCTGCCAGTTTTTTCAGCATGATTTTCAGATTGACTGGCCAACCCCATGACCCCCATGACTGCCATCACATCTGATCCCCCCCCAGTATCTACCTGATCACTGGGTTCCCGGACCTCTTGTCAGGTTTCTTCAGCTGGTGATATCTCCACCATCTAAAGTTTGCCTTGTATTAAAGCATAAAGGAGGTTACAGAAATTCTTCATACTGGAGAAAGGAATACCTGGCAAGAGAGAAGCAAGCACATATGTCTTTGCCAAGATAGCGGGCTTCCCCCGGTGCAAGATGCCATTGATGCACACACATGTCTTTCATCTCAATGCAGACATACATTACAACATCCTATTTACACACAAGAGCAAATGCCCACGGAAATTACACTTGTGCAGTGGGAGAAATTCACCCATATAATTACCTTATCCACAGAAGCCAAAATGAGAAATAATTTTGCTGAGCAGAATTACAACTTGGCAGCTTTGTGCCTATTTCTATGCTTGCTGCTCAGGGGAGTGTCCTCAAATGAATGGCTTCCTTTCATAAAGATTACATGGTAGACATTGTCAGAAACAATACCATTTAATAAATTGATAATTGTGGTTGATTCCCATTATAGTACTTAATTTCAATTTCTTATATCCTTCTGAAATAAATATTTAATGCAGCCAATAACCTTCTGAAAGTAAAATATTACAGCCTATGATCATAATGCCAGTATAAGACACTTTAGAAATTTTCTAACTTAATTAATATTTATTCATAATTATTTCAGACAGTATTTCATGACACTAAATAATAGGGAACTTAATGAATGCCAAATCACTGTACTGCAAATTCATACCATTTAATCCAGAGCATTTAAATATTATTTCTTGGCTGAGAATTTACTTAAATGGAAAAGTTAGTAGATCCGTATATTAGAAGTTTGATTTTAGGTTTTTTTTATACAGTCTCACAAAATAAATGTTTAGCAGCATGATGGCATTGCTGCCTCACAGCATGAGGGACACAGGTTCAAACATAGAAACATAGAACAGTACAGCACAGTACAGGCCTTTGGTCCTCAATGTTGTGCCGAGCTATGTCCAAACCCAAGATCAAGCTATCCCACTCCCTATCATTCTGGTGTGCTCTATGTGCCTATCCAATAACCGCTCAAAAGTTCCTAAAGTGTCCGACTGTACTATCACAGCAGGCAGTCTATTCCACACCCCAACCACTCTCTGAGTGAAGAATCTACCTTGGACATTTCTCCTATATCTCTCACCATGAACCTTATAGTTGCGCCCCCTAGTAACAACTATATTCACCCGAGGAAATAGTCTCTGAACGTCCATTCTGTCTATACCCTCATCATCTTATAAACTTCTATTAAGTCGCCTCTCATCCTCCTCCAATCTAAAGAGAAAAGCTCAGCTTCCTCAACCTTTCCTCATAAGACCTACCCTCCAAACCAGACAGCATTCTGGTAAATCTCCTCTGCACTCTCTCCAATGCTTCCACATCCTTCTTATAGTGAGGTGACCAGAACACAATATTCCAAATGTGGTCTCACCAATGTCCAGTACAGTTGCAGCATAACATCATGACTCTTAAACTTGAACCCCCTATTAATGAACACTAACACACTATAAGTCTTCTTCCTGACTCTATCCACTTAAGTGGCAACCTTCAGAGATCTGTGGATAAGAACCCCAAGATCTTTCTGTTCCTCTACATCTGTCAGAACCCTGCCATTGACCCTGTAATCTGCATTCAAGTTTGTCCTACCAAAATGAATCACTTCGCACTTATCAGGGTTAAACTCCATCTGCCGTTTTTCTGCCCAGCTCTGCATCCTATCAATGTCTCTTTGCAGCCTTCAAGAGCCCTCTGCCTCGTCCCCTACTCCACCAATCTTGGTGTCGTCAGTAAATTTACTAACCCACCCTTCAGTCCCCCATTCCAAATCATTGATAAAAATCACAAAGAGCAGAGGACCCAGCACAGAGCTCTGTGGTACACTACTGGTAACTGGCCTCTAGTCTGAAAATTATCCTTCTATCACCACCCTCTGTTTTCTATGTTACTTTATCCAGTTACTTTATCCAATTGCCAAATTCCCTTCTAACCCACACCTCCTTATCTTCTTCATGAGCCTACCATGGGGAACCTTATCAAACACCTTACTAAAATCCATGTATACAACATCAACTGCTCAACCTTTGTCTACACGCTTAGTTACCTCCTCAAAGAATTCAATCAAATTTGTGAGGCAGGACTTATCCCTCCTGAAACTGTGCTGACTATCCTGGATTAAACTGAATCTTTCCAAATGGTATTAAGTCCTGTCTCTCAAGACCCTTTCCATTAACTCACCATTCAATTCAGGCTTTGGGTGACTGTCTGTGTGGAGTTTGCACACTGTCCCAATATCTGCTTGGGTTTCCTCTGGGTGCTCTGGTTTCCTCCCACACACGAGTTAGATTGAATGACTATGCTAAATTGCCCCTCGGTATCAAGCTAACTGGCAGGACAAAAACGTGGAGGTTAGGGCCTGAGTAGGATTGTTGTTTAATCTGGCTTGACGGGGCAAATGGCCTCCTTTTAGACTGTCGGGGTTTTATGATTTTAAGTTCTTGATGCATTCAAACACTTTCTTTCACAATTTGGCAGCCTTTATGATCTATGATTCTACAGCTGCAATTTAAGGGCTGTGTGTTGATAACATTACTGCTTGTTCAATGATGGACTGAAAATTAGCCATCTGCCCTAGCTTCAGTGTATTTCACAGCTGGAAATGGCCAGTTTTCATTTTATCAAAGATCTGCAGAATATTGTTTGCCTTAGAATACCGTTGAAATGCTGTTGCCATCCATCCATTTTTTAGAGAGGCGAATCAGTTTCTGCAGCTCATCCTGTTTGTACAAATCCCAGAATTCACTTATTCCCATGTTGCTGTAGGTTTATTTTTGTTTGAAACCTCATTTTAATAGTCAGCATGCCTCCTGGCTGTGTGAGCAGAGTATGGGCTTTGTACACACTATCCTCCACCCAGTCCGAGGTTCTGACAATGGTTCATGCCTGAGTCTGTGAGTTTAGGACCAGCAAAGAGCTCCAGTCAAAAGCTGTCAGCTGCATTTTCACAAGAGACATTTAGGATTGAGGAGGAAGTTGATCTATTTCAAGCTATGACACTTCCGCTGGTATAGATTCACTCTGCCGCTGCCTGCTTACTGGATCTGCTGAAGTCATGAGAGGGGCTGGAAAGGACTGCATGGATGGTGGTTCCACTTTAAAGAGAGAAAAATCTTATCTACCTGTGATTATACACCCTAAGGCATTGTTATTGGGCAGAATTTTGTCAGTGGAGCACTGTTTCCAATGGCGAAACCGGAAATGGGTGCCATTCCCATTCTCTTGTCTGGTTCCTGTTTCACGTGCAATGACAATTCAGATGTAAGCTACCAGCTGTGTGCACGATAGACTTATTTGCAGTGGGGATACTTTACAGTGATGAAACTCACCATCTGCTGACGCTACTGCAATACAATAGGCTATTTAATAGTTTCCTGGTCAAACAGAGAAATTCTGCATTCTGGCCAAAACTTTCCTGCCCAAAATGAGATCTGACAGCACAAAGATGACCACAGGTGTCTTCCAAAATTAAATTCCACTTGGAAATATTTCACATTATATTGGTTTCATTTTACTTGTGGGCAAATAATCATTGTTTGTTGATACCAGCTTGGTCAGACAGCTCACTGTATTGGCACACCTCATGAAGTCAGGGACATTTTATTTTTGTGGAGGAAACAATGTTGTGTTTTTGAACGTTCAAGTTAGTGTCCAGTATTGTACTCACCACTCTGTGGGAATGTGTGGGCTCAGCCTTCTCATCTCTACATTAAAGACATCATCTTGGATCCTGCTCAGTGGGGTTAACTGAAAATTTGGAGATGAGTTCACAGTCCACAAGGACTCTGCTAACTAATGCTGAGAATGACCCACATTTAGACAATATACTGACTTTAGGTCCCTCATTTTCTTACCTTGAATGATTGTCCTCACACTGCTCTCCCATCATACGCAGAATGCCTCATAATTCCCACTTCACTCATCTATGCCTGCAATTCCATCTTTTGTCCTCTTTTGGATCACTTTTCCAATCCTCCTTTTCTCCATCCCCTCACAACTGACAAATCATCATGGGTCCTGGGCCTCCATACAAGTTGCCATTCTCCTGCTCTATTCTATTGTGTCTTAGAGTTAAACAGGGAAGTCTACTGAATTACACAAATACACAAAGCCAACTGGTGCACAATCCTTTTAAAACAAACATGAACCAAATGTGACAAGATTCAGCTACACTGCTGATTTTACATTGAGCATAGAACCTTTTCTTCAAAAGTTTTACGCTAATGAGTATTAATGACATGCAAATGTATTACAACCACATATGCACCACATGACAACATTAGACTCCACACACTACCGATTTTTATCTCTGAAACTCAACCTGTCGTCAGGAAACTGAGATGGCATGTCCAGTCTAATTTGATGGTTCCCCAAGCTATGTTTCCAGTCTTGCCCCCAGTGAGCTTTGTACTCTGTTGTGGAAGTTGATTCTACTGAAGCAATGCAACATTGAAACCACTTTCCATCTCCATTCGATGAAGCTGATTAGGCAACCTTAATAAGGCACGAGTTTTACTTTCCTTAAAGCCTTTGTGGTTTCAACATGGTTATTCAGCATGGATGTAAAGACAAGCACGTGTGCTCTATCATTAGAAATTACATAATGAAACCAACATTGCCTCATTAAAGTGACATGAGCATTTAAGACTCTCAGCGGAAATGTCACTTCCTGGAGATATGGCCCTTTCCCAGATTATGCAAATTAGGCACTGGAGGTGAGGGGAGGTGATGCTAGTTAATTAGTGAGCTCTTACAGTGCCTATTTGGAGAACAGTATTAGATCCTACTTCCTGCAAATTGCAGCCTCTGTGTTGTTGCTCAATCTCAATCACTTATGTACACAGGCAATATAAAATCAATCTTTCTTGCTCATGCTGGTTGAAATTTTCATGTCATGCACCAGAAAGGAATTGTATCAATTCTTGTAAATCTTCAGCTTCTCAAGAGAAAGCAAAGCAAATCCAATGCAAAACTCTGTTGGTCAAATAATTGTCATGCGGTGTAAACTAAAGTTCTTCAAATGTGAGGTTATTCACTTTGGAAGCAAAAACAAGAAGGCAGAAGACTACCTAATGGCTGTAAGTTGGGAGAGGGGATTGTGCAGCAGGACCTGGGTGTCCTTGGACGCCAGTCATTGAAGATAAGCACACAAGTGCAGCAGACAGTAAAGAAGGCAAATGACATGTTGGTCTTCATTGCGGGAGGTTTGAGTACAGAAGCAGAGATGTGTTGTTGCAATTAGAGTAAGAATTCTCACAACACCAGGTTTGAGTCCAACAGGATTATTTGGTAGCAAAAGCCACTAGCTTTTGGAGTGCTGCTCCTTCATCAGGAAATGAGAGTTCTGTTCGCAAACACGGCATTTAAAGACACAAACTCAATTTACAAAATAATGGTTGGAATGTGAGTCTTTACAGACCATGTTGTAAAGTTACAAACAATGTGAGTGGAGAAAGGACTAAGCACAGGCTAAAGAGATATGTATTGTCTCCAGCCAGGACAGTTAGTGAGATTTTGCAAACCCAAGCAAGTCATGGGAGTTACAGATAGGGTGTGCAGAACTTGGCTATCAGTCTCCGCTCAGTGACTTTGCGCTGTCATGTGTTGCAAAGACTGCCTTGGAGAATGCTTACCGAAGATCAGAGGCCAAGTGCCCATGACAGCTAAAGTGTTCCCCAACAGGAAGAGAACTTTCTGGCCTAGTGATTGTCGAGCAGTGTTTATTCATCCATTGTCATAGCATCTGCATGGTCTCCCCAGTATGCCTTGGGACATCCTTTCCTGCAGTGTATCAGGTAAAGAACAATGGCCAAGTTGCAAGAGTATGTTCTGAGTACCTGGTGGATGGTGTTCTTATGTGCAATGATGGCATCCATGTCAATGATCTGGCACATCTTGCAGAGATTGCTGTGGCAGGGTTGTGTAGTACCATGATCTCTGTTCTCCTAAAGATTGAGTAGTTTGCTATGGACAATGGTCTCTTTGAGGTTGTGTGGTTGTTTGAAGACAAGAAGTGGGAGTGCGGGGATGGCCTTGACGAGATGTTCATCTTCATCAATGACATGTTGAAGTCTCCGGACAAGATGTCATAGCTTCTCTGCTCCAGGTAAGTACTGGACGATGAAGGTGCTCTATCCCTGTTTCCTGTGTTTGTCTTCTGAGGAGGTCGGTGTGGTTTTTCGCTGTGGCGCATCAGAATTGTTGATCGATGAGTCGAGAGCCATATCCTGTTCTTATGAGGGCATCTTTCAGTGTCTGGAGGTGTCTGCTGCAATCCTCCTCATCTGAGCAGATCCTGTATATATAGAAGGCTTTTCTGTAGGGGATGGCTTCTTTAGCGTGTTTAGGTGGAAGCTAAGAAGCAGAGCATTGTAAGATTATCTGTGAGCTTGTGGTACAGTGAGGTGCTGAGATGAGGCATCCTTGATGGAGATGCATATGTTCAAGAATGCAACTGATTCCAAAGAGTAGTCCATAGTGAGCCTATGGGTTGGAACTTGTTGATGTCATCATATAATTATTTTAGTGATTGTTCACTGTGAACCCCAAGGAAGAAAATGTCATTCATATATCTAGTGTATAGCATCAATTGAAGAGCCTGTGTGATTAAGAAGTCTTATTCAAACCTGTGCATGAAGATGCTGGCATATTGAGGTCTGAATTTGGTCCCCATGGCTGTTCTATGTGCCTGGATGAAGAATTGGCTGTTGGAGGTAAGAACCCCCAGCTTTTGTCGTGACACTAAGGACTTCCTAGAGAAACTCAGCACAGATGGAGCATTTGAACTAGGAACACTCCTCATCACAATGGATGTCTTGGGATTCTACACTAGCATCCTCTACGATGATGGCATTGCTGCAACCGCCTCAATACTCAATGCCGATAACTGCCAATCTCTAGATGCAATTTTACAACTCATCTGCTTCATCCTGGACCACAATGTCTTCGCCTTCAACAATCAGTTCTTCATCTAGGCATACGGAACCTTTTCTGAGGAAGGATGTTCTTGTCCTTGAGGGAATGCAGTGAAGGTTTGCCAGGCTGATTCTGAGGAAGGTGGGACTGATGTACGAGGAGAGATTGACTAGGTTAGGATTTCAGACAAATAGATTTCAGATGAATGACAGGGAGTCTCATAGATGGTTATAAAATTCTAACTGGACTAGATAGGATAGATGCAAGGAGAATAACCCGATGGTGGGAGAATCCAGAACCAAGGGTCATAATCTGAGGATTCAGGGTGGAGGTGAGGAGAAATCTCTTTACCCAAAAAGTGGTGAGTTTGTAGAATTCATTACCACAGGAAGTAGTTGATGCCAAAACATTTAACATATTGAACAGAAGCTGGATATAGCACTTGGGGCGAATGGGATCAAAAGTTAAAGTGAAAAAGCAGAATCAGGCTACTGAATTCGATGATCTGCCAGTTGGAATGATCTCCTCCTGCTCCTATCTTCTCTGTTTCTACGTATCATGTGAGAGTTGGACCAGTTTCTTGCTGAGTAAGGTTATACTGCACAGTCCAGTTCTTAGCCAGGCTTTTTTTCAGACATCCCCCCACCCTCACCATTGCCCTGGTTTTCTGTCTATCCTGTGGCTCTGAGGGAAATGAAGAATGGTTATTTTGCACTATAATTGGATGTGACAGGCTGGATACACCAGTTGGTACTTTTCCTTCTGTCAAGTGGATGAAAGGAAGAAAGGGAGAAAGCACAATGCCACCTGAAATTTATGGCACACCTCGCAATGCATTAAACTCATTAAAAGCATAATATGGAAACTGAAGCAATTGAATCATATAACCAGAAATATCTGTGATTTGACACATTTGCTTTTGACATTTAGGCATTGAGTTGCTCATTTTCAGTCACGATTATGGAAAAATATAAACACAGTTAAGTTCATTTACTGCTACACTCAGAGGAAATTAATCTTCAAAAAGGAATTTAAATTTACCTTTTCCATTGTCAAACGTCAGTAAAACAAAACCACAATAACATAAAAGTGAGGAGAATAGGACATGAATGATTGGGCTTACTGAAAGGCTAATGTGCGCAAATTTTTATGTTTTGCCCAAAGCAGATAAGATCAAACTAAAGGCTGATGAGTGAATGAATGAATGCGTGGATATTTCCTATGCTGATTTCACAAGACACTGTTTCCTAACAACTTGAATAACGCTGAATCAACAACAAAATAAGTTGTATTTACATTGCACTTTTGACTGCCTTGGGATGCTCCCAAAATGACTTGCAACCAATGACAGACTTTTCAAACAGAATAATTATGGCAAATAGAAAACATTGCAGCCAATTGCAAAGGAAGCTCCCTAAGCAGCAGTGTGGTAATAAGAAAAAGAGTTGTGTTTAAATAATACTTCCCATGACCAACAAATGCTTTTTTAAGTGTAGTCACTGTTGTAATGTAAAGGTGTGGCCAAATAATCTGCTTTAGTGAAGTTGTTTGAGGAATAAATATACAGAACTCCCCCTCTACTCTTTCAAATAATACCATGAGACTTTTTCACCTGAGAGAGCAGAGACGGTTTCATTCCAAATCTCCCACCATGCAGCACTTTCTCAATACAGTACTGGAATGTCAGCCTAGATTTTCTGCTGTTGTTCTGGATTTTCCATAACCATAATCTCCTAAGTTAAATTTGTGAGTGTGATCATTGAGTTACACCTGGCACTGTAGCTGAAACAGATCATATTCATGTGATAGTACACTAAATTAGTGGGAGAGAAGAAGTAATGAAGTCCAATGTAAACTGACAATCTCAGAGCATTTTTGGAGAGGTGAACAACTGCACAGTTCAAAATTCATCTTAAAACTTAACATTTAAAAAGCTATAGATCCAAAAGACACCAAGGAAATATTTTGCAGAACTAACGAACAAAAACAAGTCACAATTTTGCAAAGCAATGTAAGTGAGATTGGGCATGGTGAAATCAACCTGATGAAAATACTGATGTGAAACAAGAGGCTTTTGCTCACAGTTCCAGAATATGGCTATTCACAGAATCTAAAATCTCCTGAAGGTCTGAAGAGAATGGTTGTGAGGCTGCACTGTATTTTCCTGTAAGGCAAATTAATCAGTTTCTTCTGTCTGACAGCCAAAATGCTGACTCCCCTACCCAGGATAAAACTTTTATGTTCTGCAGCACTTACTTGAGGAGTTATTTTGCAATTCCTTTTGCAACTTTTTGAAATAACAAGCCAATTCAGCAAAGTTTTCCAAAAGCTGGAAATCGGAAGTAAAATAGAAAATGTGAATAAACTCAGCAGGTCTGGCAGCATCTGTGGAGACTGGAACAGAGTTAACATTTTGACTCCATATGGTTCTTCTTCAGAATCGTAGAAGGATCGTATGGACTTGAAACATTAACTCTGGGTGCAATCTTACCTGTCGTTCACACCAGGCTCCCGCTGCAACAAAGTCAGAGAGTTTGGCACTCGGGCAAATCTCCACTCACTGCAGCAAGATGGGAAAATCCTGGCGACATGAACATGGTAAGATTCCAGCCACTGTTTCTCTTTTTTTATGGATGTCACCAGACTTACTGAGATTATCCAGCATTTTCTGTTTTTGTTTCAGAGAACATTTCAATTGTGTGGCAAATTTTATGTTAAACAGTTACAAAAGAAAGAAGAAACTGTTCATCGCATCACCATTGACTAAATTTATACTCAGATCCTAGAAATAAAAAGGCAGCATCCTTTTCCACTGTGCCAACAGTTACGTGTCTGGGTTTATCCTTCATTGATAATACATATGTAGAATTAAAGGTCAAGAACTCTTTCTACTCCCGCTCACCAAACAACTCTCCCCCTTCAGCTTTGCTAAGAATCAATTGATGGCTACATTTTGTGAAGTTTCCTGTATTGTGACTTCTTCCCTTTACTCTTGTTGGTTTATTTCACTGTAGCATATTGCAAGCCCCAGAATCCTGTATAATGATTCTCTGCAGTCACATGATGAAGGAGAAGTGCTCTGAAAGCTAGTAGTGTTTGCTATCAAGTAAACCTGTTGGACTTTAACCTGGTGTTGTGAGACTTCTTACAATGTTTACTCAAGTCCAACACCGGCATCTCCACGTCAAGACTCCCAGGTTGCCAAAGGGGTGATTAGTAATGTTGGTTCGTCTGCTGTTCATGCTTGTATTGGACAAATGAACCATCGATGCTGATCACATGTCCCCACAGGCTTTCAGAAGAACCACGATAAGGCTCAGGTGCTTGCGCAAGTTGCTGGAATAAACAAACTGCACAATATCATTGACTGCAACCAATCTGACCAACTCTCATTGGTGTGTATTCTTCCTCTGCCAATAATAGCTTCTTTCAGCAGTTTAGAGTCTGTGAAATTTCCTCCTGTGCTAGAACTCTTTCCCTGACTATTGTGTGTCAACTTCCCCCACTAGAAGAGTGGAAGTAGATTCATGTGTGCTGCTTTGGGACCTTGCTGATGAATGAGGCAGTATATAGTATGGGTGTTGGTACAAAGGGAAAACAGGGATGGCCAGATTGGTGATATATTTGAGGGCAAAAGCAGAATTTCAGGCTGCATGTACATGAAGAGTCTATACAATGAAATATTTCCTCCTGAATTGTGGAGAACCGTGGGATATGAAAAAGGAGTTGTAGTATCATTGTATTGATCTCTGCAAAATGTATGGCCGGTGGGAAATGGAGCCTGATTTTGACAATCCTGGTTAGATCATTCACTTTCTTCTGCATTACAGTCACATGCTAAGGGCAAGACTGCATACATTTACATTTTCTGACATCTTTCTCCATGTGTCTTCATTGATTTGACTTTAAACACAATTTACTGGCTGAATGAAACTCTAGTACCA
This sequence comes from Sphyrna mokarran, assembly GCA_024679065.1. Taxonomy (NCBI): domain Eukaryota; kingdom Metazoa; phylum Chordata; class Chondrichthyes; order Carcharhiniformes; family Carcharhinidae; genus Sphyrna; species Sphyrna mokarran. The sequence goes on from JAGIQG010000005.1 coordinate 109,789,497, forward strand.
TACTAAATAATCCTGGAACTAGATATTATTTTGCCTGTTCCTGCACAATCTTGTTTGATTCTGTCTCCCAAGAGAAACAGCACCTCCCCTTAAAGGAATTGCCACAGGCCTTTAAAAAGCAGCCACTCTGCTGGGTCTCAGGCTGTCAATTGCAAATGTGTTTTGTGCTGGCAGTTTATCAATCCCATTCAAATCAGAGCAGGGAATGAAAATTGCACGTTCAGGTAAGTGACTGCCTCCTCCCTCCATTTATAAGAATGCCACCTCCTTCATGTTAGGGAATGGAGTGATTTCATCATGAATTCCAATGTCATTCACATGTGGAAGCAAAGACACAAGGTAAAAATACTTCAGGCCTTACTGATGATGAATAAAATCTTCGAACAACAGTGAAATATCTGCCTGGAATTTAGACCTGAACCCCATATCCATCCAACATAGAAACAAAAATCCGACCAATGCAGCCCAGCAAACACACATAATACAACACACAATAGAAATAGAATAAAACACATATGTAGCATGCAGACCACACACACACACACACACACAATATACATGTAGCATACACAATAGATCAGGATTGTTCTGGATGAGAGGCGCGAGGACTAGTAAAGTGGATGTGGAGCCACATCAGACGGGTTTCTGATGGAGTCCCACCATGGGGGTATTTTACTGGCAGCTGGACTGGATGCAGAGATGTTGTTGGTCCCAAGAAAATGGGTAACATATGCAAAAAACCCAACTAAGAGTTATTTTCCAGTGTGCACTGAAGTTCTAACAGTTACGTCCTCAATGCACAGGGGGAAAATATAATGAATCTTTACTCATTCATGTTAAAGATAAAGAGCATTTGTGCCTGAAATATTCAGAGTATATTACCTCAACTGAGTACATTACCTCAACTGAGAAAGAGGTTTTGAAGCATGTATTTATAATTATTTTCATAGCCACTGAACATGTCTCTGATTCACTGTGGTAATGTGTCACTCTGCTGACAGGAAAATAATTTTGCAAAATTTCTTATTTTCCATAAAGTTCTTTTCAGCTTAGTTGAGGGGATTCTCCCTGGCAAATGTTTATCACTTATTTAATCATAATTTGTTGGTGTTTATGGGAGCTTGCTGTGTCCAAGATGGCTGTTGTCTTTCCTGCTTCAGTTTCAATAATTTAAGAATATTTAACTAGCAGTAAGGAGCTTCAGTACACACCTGGAGGTAGTAAATGATATTAAATAAGTACCAATCTTATTTTCTTTCCATTTTGTTCACTAATGTTCTTTCAGGAAGGAAATCTGCCATTCTTGTTCGGTCTGACCTACAGCAATGACTCTCAGCTCCTCTCTGAAATGGTCTGGCAGCTATTTGATTCAAAGGTTGAACATGCCTCAGGGATGGGCAACAAATGCTGTCTTTGCCAGCAATGCCAATATCCCCTGAAAATACAAAGAAATAAAAATACTGAGAGATAGAGGCATAGAATACAAAAGCAAGGAGTTTACGCAGAATCTTCACAAAATAATGAATTGGCCGCAAGTGAAATATTCTGTTCAATTTATTTTCTTGGCGCCACACGTTCAGGAGAGTATCAAGGTCCTGGGGAGGGTGGGGAGGAATTTTACCAAGGAGTACTCGGAATGAGAGGCCTCAGTTACATTGGTGGACTGCAGAAACTGGGGCTGCTTTCCTTCCACCTGCAATATATTACAAGGTGTTTGAACTCATTTATTGTTTTTGTTATAGTAAATAAGGAGAAACTACTACAAGTGGCAAAAGGTTTAATAAGCAGAGGGCACAGATTTAAGGCGACTGACAAAAAAACTGATCAAAATGAGGAAATATTGTTTTACAGAAGTGAGTCGTTGTGATTTTTCAATGCCTGAAATGGGTGGTGGGGGAGGGGGGAAACAACCAGATATAACAATATTTAAAAGAAAATTGGATGGTTAAACGGGAATAGGTCCATGGTGAAAGAACAGGGGACTGGGATGAATTGGATAGTTCAATGAAAAGAATCAGAACAGACCTGCCAAAGAGCCTCTCTTTGAGCTATATCATTCCATGATTCTAACTGGATTGCAGTGAACTGCTCATGATGCATATAGAGAGGACACTGATGACAGGCAACTGATAAATGAAGCAACAACAGAAGGAAAATCCTCCCATCACAGTGAGTAGTCAGGATCAGGAACGCACCATCTGAGTGTATGGCAGAGGCAGATTCAGCTGTGGCTTTCAAAAGAGAATTGGATCATTACCTGAAAGGGAAGATTTTGCTGGATTATGGGGAAAAGGCAGGGGAGTGACATGAGGTGAATTTCTTCTGGGCAGCAAAGACACAACAGGCCAAATGGACTCCTTCGTCCTTATTTTACCATTTTGATTCGAACTTCTGGGTGGACTTGAAAATGGGAGTGTTTGAGATCCGACTTTTAGACCAGTTCTCAGGTGCCCCCATGTGCACTCTGCCTGAAAAAAGTATCAGCAATTCCGAATCACGCTGCAGAAGTCTAAGATTTAATGTGCCTGAAATCCTTCAGCTCCGATCAGCGCCTCCAACTGCACATGTGCAGAAAAAAAAAGATAGAATGTGGCACTCCTGCTACATCGCTACTGGGCCAGATAATGCCTTCCCCGTGGCCCCCACAGACATTGCCCCACCCCTACAACATTACTGACCCTCTTATCTCCCCACCCCTTTACCACTCAGACTGATTGCCTTTCCCCCCCCCTTCCCCCTCACCGATCACAGGCAGAGTGGCAGCGGAACACCCCCTTCCTACCCCCACCAATCTCAGACAGAGAACCATCAGACATTCGGCACTTACTTCCTCACCAGCTGGAGTGCCTGCATTGGAATTTTGCCGAGTATGTCGCATTCATACCAAATCTGGATGGGCAAACATGATGGTAAAAGGAAAAGTGCCGGAAAGATTGGCCATACAGTCCAGTAAGTCAATTTAAGTGCTTTCAAATGCATTTAAATGGCTGTCGCGCGCATTTCAGGCCATTTTCAGGCTTTGGTTTAGGGGAAACCGGTGCGGAGGTGAGCATGGGCCTCACTACTCACCTCACGCCCAACTTTACGCGTGCAACTTGATGGTAAAATTGGGTCCCTTCTGTAAGGTAACCTCCAATTGACACTTGGCAATCTGCTAAAGCTGAATAGCCAGTAAAACTGAATCTGGCAATGAAGCAAATCAACAGCTGTTGAAGGTACAAATGCAGAAATACTGTCAATGTTGGAAATATGAAATTAAGAACTGTTGGAAATTCTCAACAGCTTGGGAAACATCTATGGAGAGAGAATGCGCAGGATTTAATGAATGGAGGGATTTGCTGCCACTCATTGAACAGCCAGAAGAGAGGGTGCAAACACACTCATACCTACTACTTTTCAACCATATAATGCTGTGGGGTGGGGGAGGTGGAATTAATTGGCTGGTGACAACACCCCTCATTCAGGAGAAAGCCCTGTCTCAAAGAAACAGCATTCTGCGGTCGCACAAGAGCCATTGACAGCAAGGACCATTGTTGGGAAGATAAGTGGTCACCAGGTTCTAACAGGATAGAAATATGTCCCAGGGAACATGGTGCTGGGGACAGGATTGAAAATCCAGGGGGTGGCAAGACAGGGGAGACGGGTCTTAATAGAGAGTCTGGAGTAGGGGTTAGAGAGCAGGAAACAATGAGTGGTGGGGGGAGGGTGGAATTGGTCTTGACAGAGTCCATGCATAGGGGGTGTGGATAGAGGGATGGTTGGAGAGCAGGATCAGACTTTAGATCCAGGCCCGATATAGAAAGGGAACCAATGAAGCAGATACTTCACCTCTTGCCTCCTGAGGCCTGAGCAGCCTCACCGACATGTTGGGTGCACCTCCTGCCCTGGACCTCCAGCGACAGCCTCAAAATTGAAAATGGTGAGGATGATCTGTTGAATATGCGGTCTGGTGGGATGCAGAATGAGGAAATGCGGAATCTACTGTGTTCTGGGAGGGAGGGGAAGGAATGAAAGTAGAAGTGGAATAGAGCTGCAAACTTGCTGGTGTTCTCAGGTGTTTACTGGCACAGAATATTCATTTAATACCACATCATTCTTGGCACCAACCATTTTGGGTGGAGTACTTTAATAGCAGGAAGCTAAATATTTTCATAATTAGTGGAGTTAGTTAAAGCTAGCATATCAGATGGCAGGTATGTAGCATTTTTTGCCATTGGCTAGAATCTATAACTGACAACAAAACAGCTTAGCCACTGAGCAGGATATTGCATCTTTAGTCAAGTTTAAGAGATAATGAGTCAACTGCAGAAAGACTAAGCACAAAGTGTTTTCACCGAAGATTACAACATTGTATCCAGGTTGAAATGAGGGAGTAAAAACGAACAGAAGTTTACCAAGGATTCTAAAAACATTGTTAAAGAGCCAGTTAAGAAATTCGAAGGTTTGAACTTTTCACAATCCCTCAACTCAGTTCTGCAGTCAATTCAAGACACACAAGTTGGTCATGCAAAGGTAAACCCCGGAACTCACAAAAACTGGTCAACACCCGAAGACAATTCACATCACTCCAAAGACATGATTAGCCCAAAACGGTGCTGAATAATGGCCTTTTGGCATATTAGAACATAGAACATAGAACATTAGGACAAAGAGTGACTAATACTATCACAAACTATAATTGATATAGTGCTTTTGTCTGTAGAAACAGTCAAGTGGAGTAGACAATTGGGAATGATGACCAAAAACAGGGCCAAAGGGATTTTTTTTAAAAATTATGACGCAAAATCTGCATTTTATTTGCTTATTTTAGCATATTTGCCAAATCATAAAGACTGATATTTTTCTGGAAAAAAAATCACCTAAATTTGCCATACTTCCTATGGTGAATGTTACCGCCATCACAGACATCATCAGCATGAGTTACACACAGTGATTGATTTGTTGTAACAAAAATTGAGAAATGCTGGAAAAACTCAGCAGGTCTGGGAGCATCAGTGAAGACAGGAAATAAGAGTTAACAGTTTGAGTCCATATGACTTCTTCAGATCGGTTTGCTGTGTGTTTTTTTTGATTTGGTGCAAATGGGTACATGATAGAAAAGGTTTCCTTACCCAGTAGGATTCTAATTGAAAGCGGTAGAGGACGTGGAAATGAAAAGACTGGAAGACATTTTGGTTCTCCTCCAATCAACAAAATGGCACAAGGACGAAAGCAGCAAGTGGGAAGAGCTAATGAAAGTGAGAAAAACCATTACATCTTTCGTGGGCAAGCTGCAAATGGCTGCAGTTGGAAGAAGAGGTGAAAAATGAGGTAATCGACCATAGGAAAAATTGAACTTTTGTGAATACCAAACTGATTGCATGTCCAGGGATGGGCAGGTTAGGTGCATTAGCAGTGGTAAATTGCCCCTTCTTACCCTGGGATGTGTAGGTTAGAAGGATTAGTGGGGTAAATAAGTAGGGTTACGGAGATAAGGCCTATTGCAGATTTGATGGGCTGAATGGCCTCCTTCTGCACTGTAGGCTTTCTATGATTCTATGACAGAAAAAGAGTAGATGAGTAAATGGTGTTGCCAATTTTGCCAAGACAACACCTTGGTGCGGTAGATTTACGCCAAAAAAACATATATACTGGGACCAGCACAGAAAGTGCTGGAAAATCTCAGCAGGTCTGACAGCATCTGTGGAGAGAGAATAGAGCCAATGTTACGAGTTAGAGCTGCTCTGACATATGATCTTCCAGATCCAAAACATTGGCTCTATTCTCCCTTCACAGATGCCGTCAGACCTGCTGAGATTTTCCAGCATTTTCTATTTTTGTTTCAGATTCCAGCATCGGCAACATTTTGCTTTTGTACTAGAACTAGGATGGCATAGATGATGCTGGCTGAAAACAAATTATTTTTGCGTGCTGTGTTGGTGTTTTTGTTCTGTAATGGTAAATGCAAATAATAAATATGTATGTGCATTAAAATATTTTTTCTCTAAATGCTTCCCTTAAATAGCCTGATGCTCCTTATCGCCCAATGAATTGAAATTTTAAAAAAATTGATTATACGTTTCTGAATGTCAAAGACTTTCACCAATTTTACTTTGCCATAGAAACTGAAGGAATCCTTTGAACTTCTCGGTTAAATAATTACATCCTAGTTTGAAAGCCAACTGCTTCTGGTTCCTCTGCAATTAAGTTATTATTCATTACTAATGCATGTCAAAACCTTGTGTAAAAGTGAAATGCTATGCTTGTCTTGCCTTGCAATTAAAAATAAATTCTATAAGAAAGGGCAAATTTATGCACAGCAGTTCCATCAAAATAGTAAGCATTTGAGGCTTTGTGCAATAAATCTTCCAATAAAAGTACATCAATTTGAATAAAGGCATGAGCTTTGCTATTTGTACTTGTAATTTATTCCTGATGATAACGACAGAAAGAAATATTATGTTGAAACTCCCAATAAGGGGCCAACACACCGACAACTTGAGACATAGATATAAAATGATAAATTTAAACTATTGTTTGGCTTTGAAGTCTTGTTATGATATGAGCACTCAGTAAGGCAGTCAGTAAGGAAGAAAATTTTGGACATGCCTGCTCTGGTGAATTGTTACCATCACTGCAGACATCAATAAACTGAAAATATGTAGAATACTCATCAGTCCCAATGAAATTCACTGATGGGCACGATTTTAGTATTCAAATCTCTTTACAAACAGATATATAGGCAGATTTTGGCAAGGTGTAAAAGTAACAGGATTGTTGTGGGGGAGATTTTAACTTCCCTACATTGACTGGGATTCACTTCGTATTAGTGACATGAATGGGACAGCGTTTGTAAGGAGCATCCAGGAGTGCTTCCTGAAACAGTATTTAGATAGTCCAACTAGGGAAGGGACCTGGTATTGGGGAATCAGTCCAGCCAGGTGGTTGACATTTCAGTAGGGGAGCAATTTGGGAAATGTGACCATAATTCAGTAAGCTTTAAGGTACTGATGTATAAAGACAAAGAACAAAGAACAAAGAAAAAAGAACAAAACATAAAACATAGAACATAGAACATTACAGCACAGAACAGGCCCTTTGGCCTTCGATGTTGCGCCGACCAATATAAAAAGCAATGCCCCTCCAAACTAAATCATTCCCTTCTCTTCCATATACTTATCAACTAACCTCTTAAACGCCACCAAACTCGGCGCATCTACAACCGCTGCAGGCAGGGCATTCCACTCCCGAACCACCCTTTGGGTAAAGAACCTGCCTCTGATATCCGTCCTATAACTATCACCCCTTAATTTAAAGCTGTGTCCCCTCGTGCTATCTTTTTCCATCCTAGGAAAAAGGCTATCACTGTCCACCCTATCTAAAACTCTAATCATCTTATATGTTTCGATCAGGTCCCCTCTTAGCCTCCTCCTTTCTAACGAAAACAACCTCAAATCCCTCAGCCTCTCCTAATAAGACATGCCCTCCATACCAGGCAACATCCTGGTAAACCTCCTCTGTACCCTCTCCAATGCCTCCACATCTTTCTTATAATGTGGGGACCAGAACTGCACACAATACTCAAGTGCGGCCGCACTAGAGTTTTGTACAGTTGCAACATGACGTTGCGGCTCCGAAATTCAATCCCTCTACCAATAAAAGCCAAGACTCCATATGCCTTCCTAACAACCTTCTCGACCTGACTGCCTTCTTTCAGGGATCTATGCACATACACACCAAGATCCCTCTGTTCATCTAGACTACTAAGAATCCTACCATTTGCCCTATACTCTACACATTTATTAATTCTGCCATAGTGCATTACCTCACACTTTTCCACATTAAACTCCATTTGCCACCTCTCGGCCCAGCTCTGCAACTTGTCCAAGTCTCTCTGCAAACTATAACACCCCTCTTCACTATCTACCACTCACCGACTTTAGTGTCATCCGCAAACTTACTAATCCATCCTTCAATACCCTCATCCAGATCATTTATAAAAATTACAAACAGCAGGGGCACCAAAACAGACCCCTGAGGTACACCACTTGTCACCAAACTCCACGATGAATATCTCCCATCAACCACCACCCTCTGTCTTCTATCTGCTAGCCAATCCCTAACCCAATTAGCTAAATCACCCTCTATCCCATACATCTGCATTTTCTGCAGAAGTCTTCCATGGGCCACCTTATCAAACGACTTACTAAAGTCCATATATACCACATCAACCGCCTTACCCCCATCTACCTCTTTAGTCACTTTTTCAAAAAACTCAATGAGGTTAGTAAGGCACGACCTACCCTTCACAAAACCATGCTGACTATCTCCAATCAATTCATGACTCTCTAAATAACTATAAATCCTATCCCTAATTATTCTCTCCAACACTTTGCCCACCACAGAAGTAAGACTCACTGGCCTATAATTCCCTGGAAGGTCTCTCTTCATCAGCACGGGAAACAGGCCCTTCGGCCCAACGAGCCCGCGCTGCCACCTCGAATTTCCCAACTCTACCCCTGATCCCCATCCATGTTTATAGATCTATGGATTAAAACCAAATTTGAGACAATTTAGGGAGAATTTGTTTTGCCAATTAGCCTAAGAGCACATCTTTGGGATGTGGGAGGAAACCGGAGCATCTGGAGAAAATCCACGCAAGCACGGGGAGAATGCGCAAACTCCCACAGACACAGGCCCAAATCCATGTATCTGCACAGCACAGCGATAGTCACTGAGCTGTCACTTGAGCTGGACCATCAAATGGTCCAGGTCAAGCATACACGAACGATGTGAAAGACTAGGATACTCACGAAAAAATCCAAGAGCAGCCTTCTCACGACCCATCGCGTGTATACCCCTTGTTAGACAACAAAAACAAGTACATCAATATCATCATCTATTTACACACTTCCCAGGGACTCCCAAGGCTCATGATCCCTATTTTAAATCAGTTTTCTATACCTCTCCATTCCCATTCTGTTCATGTGCCCATCTAAGTATTTCTTAAATAACTCCAGAGTATCTGCCTTCACCACTTTACTTGGCAGCGCATTCCATACCCCCACCACCCTCTGTGTGAAAAAACTCCCTCTAGCATCCAAATTATACCTTACTCCCCTTACCCTAAGCCCGTGACCCCTCGTGCTATTTGAGTCCATCCTAGGAAAAAGCTTAACCCTGTTTACTCTATCTGTACCCTTCATAATCTTGTACACCTCTATTAGATCTCCTCTAAGTCTACGTCTTTCTAAAGAAAACAGTCCCAATTTGCCTAATCTCTCTTCGTAACTCAGACCTTCCATACCTGGCAGCATCCTGGTAAACCTCCTCTGCACTATCTCCAGAGTCTCCACGTCCTTCCAGTAGTAAGGCGAACAGAACTGGACACAGTATTCCAAATGAGGTCTAACCAGCGTTTTGTACAACTGCAACATTAAAGGCCTGCTCTCGTACTCTATACCCCTTCCTATAAAGGCTAGCATACTATATGCTTTCTTCACAACCTTCTCCACTTGCTCTGCCACCTTCAGAGACTTGTGTATCTGCACCCCCAGGTCCCTCTGCGTTTCTATACTCTTAATAGGTCTACCCTTTATCATATACCTACCCCCTACATTCTTCCTCCAGAAATGCATCACCTCGCATTTATCAGGATTGAATTCCATCTGCCATCTATCTGCCCAAGCTACCAGCCTATCTATGTCCTGCTGCATCGCCTGACAATGCTCCTCACTGTCCGCAAGTCCAGCCATCTTTGTATCGTCTGCAAACTTGCTGGTCACTCCACTTACTCCCTCTTCCAAGTCATTTATATATATTACAAATAGAAGAACATAGAACATAGAACATTACAGCACAGAACAGGCCCTTCAGCCTTCGATGTTGCGCCGACCAATATAAAAAGCAATACCCCTCCAAACTAAACCATTCCCTTCTCTTCCATATACTTACCAACTAACATCTTAAACGCCACCAAACTTGGCGCATCTACAACTGACACAGGCAGGGCATTCCACTCCCGAACCACCCTTTGGGTAAAGAACTTACCTCTGATATCTGTCCTATAACTATCGCCCCTTAATTTAAAGCTGTGTCCCCTCGTGCTAGCTTTCTCCATCCTAGGAAAAAGGCTATCACTTTCCACCCTATCTAAACCTCTAATCATCTTATATGTTTCAATTAGGTCCCCTCTTAGCCGCCTCCTTTCTAATGAAAACAACCTCAAATCCCTCAGCCTCTCTTCATAAGACCTGCCCTCCATACCAGGCAACATCCTGGTAAACCTCCTCTGTACCCTCTCCAATGCCTCCACATCTTTCTTATAATGTGGGGACCAGAACTGCACACAATACTCCAAGTGCGGCCGCACTAGAGTTTTGTACAGTTGCAACATGACGTTGCGGCTCCGAAATTCAATCCTCCTACCAATAAAAGCTAAGACTCCATATGCCTTCTTAACAACCTTATCGACTTGACTGCCTACTTTCAGGGATCTATGCACATATATACACCAAGATCCCTCTGTTCATCAACACTATTAAGAATCCTACCATTAGCCCTATACTCTACACATTTATTATTCCTGCCATAGTGCATTACCTCACACTTTTCCACATTAAACTCCATTTGCCACCTCTCGGCCCAGCTCTGCAACTTGTCCAAGTCTCTCTGCAAACTATAACACCCCTCTTCACTATCTACCACTCCACCGACTTTAGTGTCATCTGCAAATTTACTAATCCATCCTTCAATACCCTCATCCAGATCATTTATAAAAATTACAAACAGCAGGGGCCCCAAAACAGACCCCTGAGGTACACCACTTGTCACCGAACTCCACGATGAATATCTCCCATCAACCACCACCCTCTGTCTTCTATCTGCCAGCCAATTCCTAATCCAATTAGCTAAATCACCCTCTATTCCACACATCTGCATTTTCTGTAGAAGTCTTCCATGGGCCACCTTATCAAACGCCTTACTAAAGTCCATATATACTACATCAACCGCCTTACCCCCATCCACTCTTTAGTCACTTTTTCAAAAAACTCAATGAGGTTAGTAAGGCACGACCTACCCTTCACAAAACCATGCTGACTATCCCCAAACAATTCATTTCTCTCTAAATAACTATAAATCCTATCCCTAATAATTCTCTCCAGTACTTTGCCCACAACAGACATAAGACTCACTGGCCTATAATTCCCTGGAAGGGTCTCTCTCCCTTCTTGAACAATGGGAAACATTCGCTATCCTCAGTCCTCCGGAACCACACCCGTAACCAACGACATACCTGAAGATCAGAGCCAGAGGCTCTGCAATCGCCTCTCTTGCCTCCCAGAGAATCCTAGGGTAAATCCCGTCCGGCCCAGGGGACTTATCCAACTTCAAACCCTCGAGAATATCTAGCACGTCCTCCCTATCTACTTCAATACTTTCCAGTTTGCAACCCTGTACCTCAGTGTTCTCCATAACTACATTTACATTACCCTGCGTGAATACCGAAGAGAAATATTTATTCAGTGCCTCCAGTGAAGAGGTCCTGGTACCGAGCCCTGTCGGCACACCACTAGTGACCGACCTCCACCTGGAAAAACACCCTTCCACTATTTACCCTAAGATTCTCTGGGAGGCGAGAGAGGCGATTGCAGAGCCTCTGGCTCTGATCTTCAGGTCGTCGTTGGCTATGGGTATAGTGCCGGAAGACTGGAGGATAGCGAATGTGGTCCCATTGTTCAAGAAGGGGAAGAGAGACTTTCCGAGGAAGTATAGGCCGGTAAGTCTTACTTCTGTTGTGGGCAAAGTATTGGAGAGAATTATTAGGGATAGGATTTATAGTTATTTAGAGAGAAATGAATTGATTGGGGATAGTCAGCATGGTTTTGTGAAGGTAGGTCGTGCCTTACTAACCTTATTGAGTTTTTTGAAAAAGTGACCAAAGAGGTGGATGGGGGTAAGGCAGTTGATGTGGTATATATGGACTT